>JAMKQA010000248.1:0-48828 GCA_024699735.1 Posidonia australis
CGGAAACACCAAGGAAAGATGAGAAAGGATAAGGAAAGGAGTCGCCACTTAGTCTTTTAATGGAAAGACGAGGAAAACCAAACACACAAGAAAACCAAGAAGCAAACAAGATGCAGAAAACATGTGTGCTCCGTGCCTAATGGATATAATGCACAAATGAACGTGGGCCAGAGAAAGGATAAGGATTCTGGTTACGCATGGGGAAAGGGTTAGGCACCCCCATGTGCCCAAGAAACTCGGTCTTTCTAGGTTTCCTACTTGCCAATGGTCTAATGGGTGTGTGCTTGCCTATTCAGAATGCTCATGATAAAGATGACTAGAAACCATGCCAAATTAAAGAGAAGAAATGAAATAAATGGAAAAAGTTAATCCTAGGGACAAATGTAGGCATTGAGAATGCCGCTTTACTCTATGCCCTTGGGTGATAAGGAAAATCGTGAAAATCGAGAAATTCTCGAAATGTTTCTTGCAAATCAGCGGAAATTCGAAAAATCCTCTTTCGGGACAATGTCGGCTTTGTTAAGCCTTTTACTGTATGCCCTTGTGCGATGGAAAACCAAATCAAGTCAAAAGACGGGGAAATCAGAAAAAATCCAGGAAACGATGAGAAACCAAACTAAAAATGTGCTAGAAATGTGTGCACAAAGAAAGGAAGAAGTCACAAGAAAACATGCATGAAGAAGTGCAACAAAATGTGCAAAATGCATGAAAGAGTGGAAAAAAGTGAATTCCAGGGGCCTTTGTGCAAAAAACCCAAATTCTAAATGAAAACGGAATTTTCTGAAGCTAAATCATCAAAAATACATAGAAAAACACACTTCATGTAAATTTGAAGAAATCTGGGGTTAAATGTGCAAATCTGTGCATTTCTAGCCAACTTGAAGGTTTCTAGGGGTTAAAATGCAATTAAACCAGAGAAACATGCATTCAGAATAATTTCAAAAAAGATCAAGGGCTAAAATGCAAATTAACCAAAGGAGTATGCATGCAAAGTAAATTCAGAAAAGCTCAGGGGTCAAAATGCAATTTAAACCACATCTGTGCAGATATTTGAATGCTCAGGGTTTACCTTGCAATTTTAACAGAGAAATATGTACTCAGAATGATTTTCATGAAAATCAGGGGTTTAAATGCAATTTGAACAGAGAAAAATGCATTCAGAATGATTTACATGAAACTTAAGGGTTTTTGTCTAATTTTCAGGCTTGGAAAACATTATTAGAGAAGCTTAAGGGGCACATTGCAATATTTTTAGTTAAAACTTTATTCAAACAATTTAAAGAAAAATGTGCAGAGACCTGAATGTAAGAACAAAGCACCTATATGCAAGAACAGAAGGAAATGCAACAAATCAAAAGTTATCAAAATTAAATCAAAGAAAACTATTTTTTGTTTTTAATAGAGTAAAAAGGAACGGCGGTCGCCGGTGAAGGAGCCCCGCCGTCGATGACCGCCGGAGAAACACACAAAGGCTATCTCATGGCCTGATCTAGGATCAGACCCCACGGGAAGCAAGAAGAGAAGGAAGGGGAGAGATCCAATGGCGAAAGTAGGCCTCCCACCTCTCTCGCCGTCAAGGCACTCCGATGACGGCAACGGAGAAGAAGGGGGCTGCTGGAGGGCTTTGACGCGTGATCCAGAGGTCCAGGAGGCTTCGGCATGTCGAGAGGAGTACTTCCCTTCCATCAGGGGGCCAAAATGGATGAAGAACGCGCAATGTGCATTCCACCTGTTGTCGTAGTCGTCTTCTCTGATGAGCGTGGTTGCTGGAGTGATCCAGGGTTCGCAGCTTGACTCTGAAGGCTCCAGTGTGCTTGAGGCGCGCCGTGGTGGCTTTCTGGATGCTCTGAGTGGCACGGCGGGGTTGGAGGCACGCGTCTCTTCTCTGGCTCCAATCGTCTTCTTCGGGGACGGCTGGACGCTGCGACTCCAGTGATCTTCTGGTGGAGGTTTCCGCAGCAGCTGGAGTGGGGATTCGAGGGGTGGAGAAACAAGAGGGAGGCCAGGAAAGGAAGACCTAATGCTCTGGGACTTGGGACGTGCCATGGACTAGCACCCCCACCTAGGCTGCCAGAAAACAACTCAAACGAGGCCTGGGGGTTGATTCCGACCAGAGGAGGCCTCTAGCCCTGTTGGAATCGATCATGGAAGACAAAGGGAATCCTAGAAAGCTAAAATTGAAATGAAACAAGGCTGGTGGAGGGCGTACCTGGTCTGGCAGTGAAATGGATGATCGGAGCTGGTTGAGGGAGGAATTGGGGCAGGCTAGTAAGCTCAGGATCGCCATGGGAGGAATGCTCTGAGCTCTAGGATCTCTCCTCTCTTGCTCTCTCACTCTCCTCCTCTCGGTCTCGCTTTTTCTATTTTTTCCACTACCGCTCCTTTTATAGGTGAACCCATCACAACCCATAACAGACCACAACAGGATCCTAACAACCACCCCCACTCGTAACAAACCATTGATTCCCCTAACAATCAGCATCTCGTAAGCACCATGTTGTCCCCCCCACACCTCCATCTTGCTTGCCCGTGTGCCGACAGTGATCAACGGCTGTCCGAGCTCGCGATGATGCATCCAGTGGCACTCGTGGAAGGCTCAAACCTAGTTGCTGTTGGGCAACGTGGTGAGACGACTAGATGAGATGAGAATAGAGGGAAATGATGGGTCCGATCATGGTCTTTGGTTGGATCATTGAAGAATGGTTGGAGGTGTGGTTGTTGGGTTGGAAGAAGAAGAAGAAAATGGGTTGAGGTGTTGGGTTGAAGAAATGGCTGGTTCATGGGCCTAAGTGGACTTGCTGGGGCTTTGATGGGCTTAATACGTCTTCATGGGCTTTAGTAAGCTTCATGGGCTTAAGTGGGCATCATGGGCCTTAGTTGGCTTTATGGGCCTTGATGGGCTTTAGTGGGCTCTGGTGGACTTTGGTGGATTGCTTGGGCTTTGACGGACTTAACGGGCCTTCATGGGCTTTGGTGGATTTTAATGGGCTTTGGGGCTTTAGTGGGCTTCATGGGCTTTGCGCATGTCTAGTGTGGCTGCATGGTGTGCCTGTTTGGTGTGCCAGTGAAGTGTGCCAGTCTGGTGCACTAGAGAGGTGCGCTTGCATGGCCCCGGATCACGACTCAGACCATTTACTATTGGGTTTGACGTTCTCTGGCTTTTGGACTAAACCAGTGTTTGAGTTCATTTGTGGTTAAAAGCCCAACTATCATAATTCCAGCCTGCAGACAAGTGAAACTGAGGTGTCTACAGATGCCACTCCTTGAGAGAGGTCGAAGGACGAGTGGGACAGAGACCGATGCTTAGGGTTGACAAAGACACCCCAAAGCCTGAAGCTATTAGATACCGACAATCAGCCACCAGTTGGTGGATGCACCAGAGGTTCTGTCGCCAATCATAGAAACCAATAGAAATGACAAGTTTACAAGTTGACGACCAACCAGCTCCTAGAAGACATGAGCAGTTATCACACTTGTCGGAAAACTGCTGGACAAGACTCACGGTGCTTGTCGACCGAAAACTGACTGGTAACGTAAGTCATCCGGGTAGTTTGGGCTACCAGCCCAAAAGGGTAGGAAGGAACAAAGAGAGTGGGGAATCCATCAGGCATCACAAGGATTGCTCGGGTAGTTCGGGATACTAGCCCAAAGGAAGGAGGCAAACAGTTCGCTTCGATTCCGTCCATTAGGAGTGGAATTCAAAGCCAAAAGGAGGCAAAAAGATTCATCCGAATGGACCGAACCTTGGATGGGAAGGTGGCACCAAGATTCGTCCGAATGGACCAAACCTTGGATGGGAAGATTCAAAGGCGGAAAGGGTGGCACCAAGATCCATCCGAACAGATCGAACCTTGGATGGGAAGGTTCGAAGACGAAAAGGGTGGCACCAAGATCCGTCTTAATAGACTGAACATTGGATGGGAAGATTCAAAGGCGAAATGGGTGGCACCAAGATCCGTCCGAATAGACCGAACCTTGGATGGGAAGATTCAAAGGTGAAAAGGGTGGCACCAAGATCCGTACGAATAGACCGAACATTGGATGGGAAGATGCAAAGGTGAAGGTGGCACCAAGATCCGTCCGAATAGATCGAACCTTGGATGGGAAGATTCAAAGGCGAAAAGGGTGGCACCAAGATCCGTTCGAATAGACTGAACCTTGGATGGGAAGGTGGCACCATGATTCGTCCAAATGGACCAAACCTTGGATGGGAAGATTCAAAGGCGAAAAGGGTGGCACCAAGATCCGTCTGAATGGATCAAACTTTAGATGGGAAGGTTCAAAGGCGAAAAATGGGGGGCACCATGATCCGTCTGAATAGACCGAACCTTGGATGGGAAGATTCAAAGGTGAAAAGGGTGGCACCAAGATCCGTCTGAATAGATCGAACCTTGGATGGGAAGGTGGCACCAAGATCCGTTCGAATAGACTGAACCTTGGATGGGAAGGTGGCAGCATGATTCGTCCAAATGGACCAAACCTTGGATGGGAAGATTCAAAGGTGAAAAGGGTGGCACCAAGATCCGTCCGAATGGATCAAACTTTAGATGGGAAGGTTCAAAGGCGAAAAATGGGGGGCACCATGATCCGTCCGAATAGACCGAACCTTGGATGGGAAGATTCAAAGGTGAAAAGGGTGGCACCAAGATCCGTCTGAATAGATCGAACCTTGGATGGGAAGGTGGCACCAAGATCCGACCGAATTGACTGAACCTTGGATGGGAAGATTCAAAGGTGAAGGTGGCACCAAGATTCTTCCGAGTGGACCAAACATTGGATGGGAAGATGCAAAGCCAAAAAGGGGGGCACCAAGATCCGTTCGAATAGACCAAACCTTGGATGGGAAGATTCGAAGGCGAAAAGGGTGGCACCAAGATCCGTCCGAATAGACCGAACTTTGGATGGAAAGTTTCAAAGGTGAAAAGGGTGGCACCAAGATCCGTTCGAATAGACCAAACCTTGGATGGGAAGATTCAAAGGTGAAAAGGGTGGCATCAAGATCCGTTCGAATAGACCGAACCTTGGATGGGAAGATGCAAAGGTGAAGGTGGCACCAAGATCCGTCCGAATAGACCAAACCTTGGATGGGAAGGTGGCACCATGATTTGTCCGAATAGACCGAACCTTGGATGGGAAGGTTCATAGGCGAAAGGGGGGCACCATGATCCGTCCGAATAGACCGAACCTTGGATGGGAAGGTGGCACCAAGATTCGTTCGAATGGACTGAAGCTTGGATGGGAAGATTCAAAGGCGAAAAGGGTACACCAAGATCCGTTCGAATAGACCGAACCTTGGATGGGAAGGTTCAAAGGTGAAAAGGGTGGCACCAAGATCTGTCCGAATAGACCGAACCTTGGATGGGAAGGTTCAAAGGCGAGAAAAAAGGGAGCATCAAGATCTGTCCGAATAGACCGAACCTTTGATGGGAAGATTCAAAGGCGAAAAGGGTGGCACCAAGATCCGTCCGAATAAACCGAACCATGGATGGGAAGGTTCAAAGGTGAAAAAGGGGGGCACCAAGATCCGTCCGAATAGACCGAACCTTGGATGGGAAGGTGGCACCAAGATTCCTCCGAATGGACCAAACCTTGGATGGGAAGATTCAAAGGCGAAAAGGGGGGCACCAAGATCCATCCGAATAGATCGAACCTTGGATGGGACGGTGGCACCAAGATTCGTACGAATGGACTGAACCTTGGATGGGAAGATTCAAAGGTGAAAAGGGTGGCACAAAGATCCGTCCGAATAGACCGAACCATGGATGGGAAGGTTCAAAGGCGAAAAGGGTGGCACCAAGATCCGTCCAAATAGATCGAACCTTGGATGGGAAGGTGGCACCAAGATTCGTCTGAATGGACCGAACCTTGGATGGGAAGATTCAAAGGCGAAAAGGGGCAGCACCAAGATCCATCCGAATAGAGCGAACCTTGGATGGGAAGATTCAAAGGCAGAAAGGGGGGCACCAAGATCCGTCCGAATAGACCGAACCTTGGATGGGAAGATTCAAAGGCGAAAAGGGGGGCACCAAGATCCATCCGAATAGACCGAACCTTGGATGGGAAGGTTCAAAGGCGAAAAAGGTGGCACCAAGATCCGTCCGAATAGATCGAACCACGGATGGAAAGGTGGCACCAAGATTTTTCCGAATGGACCGAACGTTGGATGGGAAGATTCAAAGGCGAAAAGGGGGGCACCAAGATTCGTTCGAATAGAGTGAACCTTGGATGGGAAAATTCAAAGGCGAGAGGTGGTGCCTGACCTTCTATTTAGCCAAAAGGATTTGCCAAGGGGATCTTATTCAAGTATTAGTGCACCCTGGATCGTCGCCATTGTGAGGGATGTCAGTTGAAACATCGTAGTGCCTTGCTACAGTTGTCATCTTGTAGGGGCCATTAGGTGGTGAATGTCACTTCTCAATAAGAAGATGCACTGACCATCATTTGGAAGATAATTTGCACCCAGCATTCTCAAAACTGTCCTTCTTTCACAAAGCAGCTTACATTCCCCTGATTGAAGGCTTTGGCTCAGTTACATAGTAAGTGGATGTTTTGTTAGGTGCCTGAAACACGACTTTCGATCAAAGAGCAGCTGACATGCCCCTGGTCGAAGATTCTGGTTCGATGACATTGTAGCTGGCGCTTTGTCTGTGCCTTTTAACCAAAGAACAGCTGACATACCTTTGGTCAAAGACTTTGGTTCAATTACACTGTAGCTGGTCTTTTGTATGTGACTTTTGACCAAAGAGTAGCTAACATGCCCCTAGTATTGGACTGGTTGGGACATCACTTGAGGGTATGAGGTCTTGGAAGCCAGACTGTAACTACAGACGTTCCTTGAACCACTAGAGTACTTGAGACCATCACTAGTCGAAGCAAGTGATCCATTCATTAAGTGACTGGAAGTATGTACACCCAACTGCTTTCCAGTATTGTACTTGGAAGACAGAAGGAATTATGGCAACCCGATGAAGGCCTTTGACCAGGATTGTAACTTGCCTCTGGCTGGTATGTTTTGGATGTATTCTGCTTAACCGTGGTGTTCTGATAGCTCTGTATTTGGCCGTGTTACTGTAGGATATTCTCCTGATTGTATTTTCCAAATTCTGCATTGTTGCGTAGAGTCCACAGCCATGTTGTTGTCTTCGCTAATCAATTGAGATGTAAGTTCTGCTCAGAGAACCAAGCAATGAATTGTGTGAGGCCAGCTAGAAAGCAGCTGACATGCCCCTAGCATAAATCGGTCTCTTTCACTTGGGCTCTATAGCAGTCATAGTCTCGATACCCGTACTAACTAGGGTATCACGTCCAACTATGCAGAGGTCTCATATCCCCTGGGTTTGCTACCACAATACCATTAAGTACAGTCAACACCCTAGGTCTTCAGCATCCAGAGCAAGTGGAGTGTCATACCTCCAAGTTCAGCCGACACCTTGACCCACGGACCTCAGCGTTAGCATCATGAGCAACAATCAAGGAGTACCATACCTCCAAGATCTGACGAACACTTACCTCAGCCTCTTAGTCTTAAGACCTTAACTTAAGCGACGTGCCCGATCACCTAGGGACATGGCCAACGTCCCCTAGTGTCGACAACACAACCCTATGGTCTCTTGGTCCAACACAGATAGAAAATCATGGAAAACTCTTTTAAAAACCTTTGCAAAACCATCCATTTTCTTTCTCCAAAACTCTTTTTCTAAAACCATTTTCAAAAATGTTTCGAAAATCATCTCTAAAATACCACTAAATACTGTATAGAGAAACACCATCAAAATCTTTATATCTTCTTTTCAAAATCCATTGAAAATTATTCTTTTTGGAAACATTTGTGTCTTTTCAAAATCTTTTGATAACCATTTTGAAATCACAAAAAACCCCCAACAACAATAACACCTTCTTGGTATGTAACACTCGTAAAAATCATTCTGTAATTATTTACATTTTTATGAATTTTATTCCTGGATGGGTGTTACTATTCTGAGGCCCGTTGTGTGATTTTGTGCTTTTGGGCTTAGGCCTCCTGGGCCGACTTCTATTTGCATGTTCCTGTGCATGGTTTGCATTGTGCATGTGGGGCCTAGGTGTGGGTCCATGTGGGGCCCAGGTGTGGGGTCCACGTGGGGCCCGTGCTCATGGGCCGTTGGTTGTGGCTGGTGGATGGGCGAAGTGGTCGGTGTGCTTGTGCAGTGTGTCGGTGGCTGAGACGTGTAAGTGAGCACACTCCCAGCTACTGCGTGCGCAGGCTTTATAAGCCGCATCGCACTCCTTCACCGCTCGTTGCCGTCCTCCCCTTCTTCCTTCTTCTTTTCCCACTCCTCCTCGACGCGCGCACTTTCCCCTCCCCACCTTCCTTTTCCTTCATTTCCTTCCTCCCCACTCCTTCCTCTTTCCCCCTTTTTTTCTCCTTCCTCCGGCATCCCCTGTTTCTTCTTCTCGTCCGTCGACACAAAGAGTGAGAGAGAGAGAGAGGGAGCAAAGTGGAGGACTACGGTGGCTCAGATGGCACGTGGAGCTTGGGTGGAGCGTCCCTAAGGTCGTGGTGCGGCTGTAGGCGTGCGTGGTCGTCAGAATTCGCCGGAGTCGGCCGGAGATCATCGGAGGTCGTTCTAGGTACGTAACCCCATTTTAATGTGTAGAAATCATGTAAAATGGTAAAAATGCCTAGGATGCATGAAATCTAGGCTAAATTTAATGTTTTACAATTTTTGAGAATTTAGTGTGGCATTTATGTTGGTGGTTGTGTTTTGGGTCGTTTTGACCCTTCTGCCTTTGTGATTTTATATCTTGATGCATGGTGAATGGATTTTAGTTTTGTTTGTTGAGATTTGGACTAGACTCAAGGGTCTACATCTTATGTTTTATGCAAGATTTTTGGTACTTGTTTAGGGGGTCCGATCGGAGGTCCCATTTGGGGCGATTTCGGACTGTAGGGTTTGGGTTGTTTTCTGTTTTTCGCAGAATTTGGCATATCGAACCATTTCGGTATACCGTTTTTCTGTCAGTTTAGGTCCTCTGGTCAAAATTCGGTCATCCGATTTTGGACGATTGCCCGAATCAAGAGATTTCAGTGAACCGAACCAGTTTTCGGTATACCATATTTGGCCTGAGTGTTGACCATTGACCGTTGACCTGATTCGGTCAATCGATCTAGATCGGTCTACCGAACCAGGGATTTTTGGCATATCGGATCTGTTTTTTGGCATGCCAAATCTGAGCCCAAACGAGTTTATAAAATGTAATTTTCGAGGGCTTTCTGGATTGTGGTGTTTTGTCCCATTGAGAGGGATTGTGGGCCGTTAGTGGTGGTCTCCTGGGACCCCTGATGTGCCGTTTCGCCGAGGTTTTAGAAGAATTTTCAAAGATATGAAAATGGTTTTGGAAATGGATTTCAAAGAAATAGTTGGCTTGTTTTGGAAAATGTTTTCCTAGTTTCTGTGTGCGGGCTGAGACAGTGTGGGACCTTGTCGTTGGGACTAGCGAATGCGACGACATTCTCGGGTGGTCAGACGTGACTCCCTGGTTGAAGTCGAGGGCCGAGATACCTGAGGCTGAGGGGCATCGGGTCCTGGAGGTATGAGACTCCTTGACTGTCGTTTCAAGGTTAGGGTTGTGGTCCGCAGGTTGAGGTGTCTTGTGGCATGACGGGGAGGTATGATACTCCTACTATCCCTGTGAGCACTAAGGTTCGGGTGTTGTTGAGTGTAGTGGTATGACACTCCCTTTTGAGCACTGCGTGTGGAGGACACCGTGAGGAGGTGTACCCTGTGGTGGCCAGTGTAGGTGGGGACACGTGCCCCGTAGCTGGTAGCGCCTTGAGAGACTGGATAGCCTTCCCAAAGAGGGGATGGCTTTTGAGGGTTCTCTAGAGAGGGAGAATGCTGGATGGTGAACACTCCTGCACAGGGTGGCTGTCACCGTGATAGTGCGAAACGTTGTGTTCGCTCCTTAGCGGACTGAGTGTAGCCAGAGTTAGGTTGCATGACACCGGGCTTCCCGACTCACTATGTGTGGTTTTGGTCATTGAGGACCTTTGCTTGTGGCTTTGGGCTAGTAGAGCCCCAGTTGTGGTTTTGGCCAGTGTGGGTCTGGTTTGTGAGGTTTTGAGAAAATAATTTGCGAAATGAATTTAAAAGGAAAATTAATTATAGTTTTGTTTTTCGTGGTTTTCCTTGGGATGCGTACTGGGTGACTTTTGTCACTCATACGTTTTTCCTCTTGTTTTTGGTTTGCAGGTGCAGGCATGTAGAGGGTTAGCGTAGTGTATATAGTCTAGAGTCTCCTAGCCGCACACACAACTTCCTAGTAGTTAGATATTTACTGTTTGGCTTTAAATTTTCTTGTAATTTAATTTGTTTTAAATTATTGTGGAAAATGAGGGGTGTGACAGTTTTTGGTATGAGAGCTCTAGGTTTACTAGGTTGCACTACACCTAGGGTGTCCGGTTTAGAGACTCCATAAGTTTTACATGCATTGTAGAGTCTACACCTGATTTCTCGCCATGGTTTTCTGGTTGTTGCTTTGTTTGTGGTGCAGGTACTTTGCCTTTCTCCTACAGGATGCCTCCTCGTGCTCGTAAGGGCAAGGCCCCTATCGAGGAGATCGAGTCCCGAGAGGATGTAGGCGGATGGAAGGCGGTTTGTGCGGAACTAAGGAGTTTGGCACATGAGATCTCTCACGCGTTCAGCAAGAGTAGTGTCAGTGAACCGTCAAGTGACCCATGGCTGAACCAGTTCACGAAGCTTCGTCCACTGTCGTTCAAGGGCAAGGTCAGTACTGAGGAGAGCGAGGCCCAGTTGGAGAAGGTGGTGAAGATGTTGGAGAGCATGGCGTGCCTGGAGGAGCATTGGGTGCGGCTGGCGACCTTGCTGCTGGATGGTGAGGCAGAAAGGTGGTGGAAGTTTGAGAGGCGGCTGAAGTTCTCAGACTCAGTCACTGTTAGCATCTAGTGGAAGGATTTCAAGGTGGCCTTCTATGACAAGTATTTTCCCGCTCATGTGAAGAAGCAGCTTTGCCGAGAATTCCGGAGTCTAGAGAAGGGCACGATATCGGTGCTAGAGTATGAGACTGAGTTTGCCCTGCTGGGTCGCTTGAACCCAGGACTACAGGTGATGTTGATGGGCTGTAGGTGCCAGATTGTGTAGGACATGGTTCGGATGGCTTATCGCTTTGAGGCGGAGCTTCAGAAGTTTCTGGAGAGTCGTCCCAAGGGAAATGGTAAGTCTTATTTTACCTCTCAGTTCTCTTTCTTCGGTCCTCCAAGTGCCGATAGTTCTGGTAGCCCTGAGAAGAAGCAGAAGGAGAGTTCTAGTGTTTCCTCTATGGGCCAACGGAATTTTGCTGGGAGTAATGGAGCTGGCCTCAGTTAGACAGGGTCTAGTGTTCCCGGTGGGAACCAGTGCTTCAACTGTGGTCAGGTGGGCCACATCACTGCATTTTTTCCCCAACCTAGGCAGACTTCAGCTCTAGTGGTGTGCTATAATTGTGGGAAGGCGGGACACGTTCAGATATCTTGTCCAGAACTACCTGAGAAGGTAGGCAGTGCGCCACAACAGCTGTGACTATGCTGGTGGAACCCTACACTGCTCTCCTATGGTGCATGGAAGCACACGAGGAGTTCTGATACAGTCATGGCGAAGATGGTGAATCCGGAGAAGAAGATTAGACTCGGAAACACTAAGGAAAGATTAGAAAGGATAAAGAAAGGAGTCGCCACCTAGTCTTTTAATAGAAAAAACGAGGAAAACCAATCATAAAGGAAAAAATTCAAAAAAAACCAAGGTGGAGAAAACATATACATGCTCCATGCCTAATGGATGTAGTGCACAAATCAATGTGGACCAGAGAAAGGGTAAGGATTCTTGTTATGCATGGGGAAGGGGTTAGGCACCTTCATGCGCTCGAGGAACTCGGTCTTTCTAGATTTCCTACTTGCTAATGATCTATTGTGTGTATGCTTGCCTATTCTGAGTGCACATGATAAAGATGACTAGAAAACATGCCAAGTCAAAGAAAGGAAGAAGAGAAAAGAAAAAATGATAATCCGAGGGACAATTGTAGGCATTGATAGCCACTTTACTGTACGCCCGTGGGCGATGAGGAAAATCGAGAATACTCGAAAAGCATCATGCAAATCAGCAGAAACTCAAAGAAATCTGAGAAAATCAATTTAGGGAAAATAATCCTCTTCGGGTCAATTTCGGCATTGTCAAACCTATTAATGTACGCCCTCGGGCGATGGAAAGCTAAATCAAATCAAAATCATAAAAGTCAGAAGAAAACTGGGAAACGATGTGAGAATCGAGTTTGAAACGAGTCAGAAATGTGTGCATAATGCAAGAAAGAAGACATGAGAAAATATGCATGAAAAATAGCAACAAAATGCATGTGAGATAAAAGTGTAAATTCCAGGGACTTTTGTGCAAAATTCCCAAATTTCGAATAAAAACTGAAATTTTGAGGCTAAATCATCAAAAATACATAGGAAAACACATTTTATGTAATTTTGAAGAAATCTAGGGTAAAATGTGCAAAACTGTGCATTTTTGATCAAATTCAATATCCCTAAGGGTCAATATGCAATTTTCCCATTAAAACATGTATTTAATGCAATTCTGAAGAAATTCAGGGTTAAATGTGCAAGAAAATGGTCTTAAGTTTGAAATTCAAGAATTTCAAGGACTTTTATGTAATTTCTCCCTAGAAAATATGCATTCTGTGTGAACTTAGTAAAATTCAGGGGCTTAAATGCAATTCAGGTCACATTTGAGCAAATATTTGAATTCTCAAGGTTTAAGGTGAAATTGTGACAGCAAAACATGCATTCTGAACTATTTTAATGAAGCCCAGGGTTTTAAATGCAATTTTCGAGCATATGTGGGTAAATGTTTGAATATTGCAATTATGCCAGAAAAATTTGAATCCAGAATAGTTTTAATAAAGCTCAGGGCTTTTATGCAAAATTCTGGACTTAAATGCGTGAAAAGAAACTCAGAAGTTTTATGTCAAATTTTAAAGCATGGAAAACATTAATAAGAAAGCTCAGGGGGCACATTGCAATATTCAAAACAGATATTATTTAAAAAAGTTAAAAAAAACAATGCAAGGACCTAATTGTAAGAGAAAAGGATCTGAATGTAAGAAATAAGGATCTAAATGCAATAAAAGAAAAGCACAGCAGTTTATTAAAAGGAAATTTTATTTTTTATTATTTTTATTAAAGAAAAAGGAGCGACGACTGCCGACGACGGAACTTCGCCGGCGATAGAACTCTACCGTCGACGACCGCCTGGGATGCCCTTCTGGGGCATCCCGATGCCTGATCAAGCATCAGATCTCACAGGGAGCAAGAGGAGGAGGAATGGAGCACATCCAATGGTCGGGATCCGATGGTCGATGGCTGGAATTGGCCTCCCACTTCCCTCGCCGTCGACGCAACTCCGGCGACAGCGTTGTGGAAGAAGGGGACCCAGGAAGTGCTAGATCGGCGATCTAAGACTGCAGGAAGCTCGGGAGAATGGAGGGGACGATTTTCCATCATCTTGGAGCGAGAATGGTGGCCATTCACTCGATTTTGGATTCCACCTATCGTCTTCTCCGGTGAACAAGGTTGTAGAGGTGATTCAAGACACGAAGCTCAACTCTGATGGCTCCGTAATGTTGGGGGCATGCCATGGAGCGTTCTTGGAGGCTTGGAGAGGCGAGGTAGGGCTAGAGGCATGCGATCCGTCGTCTTTACCAGTCATCTTATCGGGCGATGGCAACGATGCACGACTCTGGCGATCAGCTCCTAGAGGCTCAGGGAAGCATTGAAATGGTGCACTAGGGATCGGAGAAGCAAGAGGGACCTCAGGGAAGGAGGATCGAGCTGACTATGGCACAAATCGATCTATGGATTCGTGCCCCCACCTAGGTCATCGAAAAACGACTCCGGTGAAACCTGGAACCTTGATTCCAGCCAGGGAAACCCTCTAACACCACTGGAATCGAGTAGGGAAGGAAGGAGGAGATCCAGGCAACTATTTCTGAAGTAAATTGAGGTCAGTGAAGGGCATACCAGAGAGGACAGAGGTGTTAGCCGTCGGAGCTTGCCGGTGGTCGTCGAAGCTCACCGGAGATGACTTGAAACTCAGATTTTTCTCCTCCCCGAGCTTCCTCTTCACTCCTGGACCTCTTTGGTTGCTCTAGTTGAGAGAAAAAAGCTTTGGGGGCTCTCCTCTCAAATTTTCCAACCTCTCCTTCTCACTTGCAAATGGAGGATATTTATAGGCTTGCCATGGTTGTTATGGGTTGTTGTGGTTAGTTAGAAGCTGTTGGAAGTTGTTATAAGTTTTTATAATGATGGTGGGAAGTAGTTAGGGTCTGTTTAGGTGGTTAGAGGTTGTTATAAGTGGGTAGG
This sequence comes from Posidonia australis, assembly GCA_024699735.1. Lineage (NCBI taxonomy): Eukaryota > Viridiplantae > Streptophyta > Magnoliopsida > Alismatales > Posidoniaceae > Posidonia > Posidonia australis. The sequence goes on from JAMKQA010000248.1 coordinate 14,396, forward strand.
ATGAAGGTGGGAAGTAGTTAGGGTTTGAAATTAGGGTTTGGGGTTTGACTTATGGTTTAGGGTTTGACTTAGGGTTTGACCTAGAATTTAGGGTTTGGATTAGGGTTTAAAGCTAATTGTAGGGTTTTGAGTTAGGTTTTTGAATTTGATTTGGGTTAGTTTTAGGGTTGAAGGCCCCACTGCAAGCATATGGGGTGTCTACAGCAGCCAACTAGGGGACGGGTGTTCACCATTGTAGCTCTAGCACTGGGTCTTCTGGAGATGTTGTTGAAGGTAAGGATGAATAGTTGGTTCTGTAACCCTCTGAGATATGTTGTAATCCCTTTGTAATTTGGACATCTACCTGATTGTATGGATGTGTGGTGTTGTTTTGTTTGACATTAGGTTCTTTTATTGTGGCTGGTCGGATGGCCAAACTATTGTTTGACTCAAGGAGTTCCTTCTCCTTTATCTCTAAGTCTTTTGCGGCGGAGTTGGGAGAGAGACCAGCTAGACTGGCCTTTCATCTCAGCGTGGTGACGCCGCTGGGGGAGCACAGTTTGGCATGGAGGTATCTACAGTCTGTCGACTTGATGCTAGATGGCAGAGAGTTCGACGCCTGCCTGATCGTGATGGACATGCAGGAGTATGATGTGATACTCGACATGGATTGGTTAGCGCAACAGTCCGCTTTGATCGACTTTGCTCGGAAGAGAATTTATTTTGGGTCTCTAGAGGATGGGTCTTTCTTTGAGCAAGGTGGGTATCTGAGTGAGACTAAGCTTGTCTTTTAAGCTATGAAGGCTTATAAGTCTTTGGTCAGGGGTTGCGTGGGGTATTTAGCCAATATAGTTACCTCCACTTCTCCTGAATTGAGTGTTCACAACATCTTTGTGGTGTGTGAATGTCCCGACGTTTTCCTTGATGATTTGCTTGGTGTGCCACCTCACAGGGAAGTAGAGTTCTCGATCGATCTGATCCCCAATTCTGGTGCTGGGTTGAAGCCTTCTTATCGCATGGCGTCAGCAGAATTGCGAGATCTTAAGATTCAGTTGTAGGAGTTGTTGGACAAGGGGTTTATCAGGCCGAGTGTGTCTCCGTGGGGAGCGCCTGTCTTGTTCGTCGGCAAGAAAGATGGTTCGCTTTGACTATGTATAGATTATCGAATGCTGAACCAGATCACGGTGAAGAACAAGTATCCCCTGCCCCGCATTGATGACCTGTTCGATCAGCTGCAGTCTGCATCGGTGTTCTTGAAGATTGATCTGAGGTCAGGGTATCACCAGTTGAAGATACGAGACCTAGACGTTCAAAAGACTGCTTTCCGGATACGATACAAGCATTACGAGTTCACGGTCATGCCTTTCGGCTTGACTAATGCACCGGCTGCGTTTATGGATCTGATGAACAAGATTTTCTACCCTTTTCTGGACCAATTTGATGTGGTTTTTGTTGATGACATGCTGGTCTATTCTCCTGATGTTGAGACTCACGCAATGCACCTGAGGGCGATTTTGGATACTCTAAGGCATCATCAACTGTACGTCAAATTCTCCAAGTGTGAGTTCTGGCTGAGTGAAGTCATGTTCCTTGGCCATTTGATTTCTAGAGAAGGCATCAGAGTGGATCCTGCCAAGGTCGAGGCGGTGAGTAGTCGGGAGCGACCCAAGACTGTGTTGGAGATCAGAAGTTTCTTGGGTCTGGTGGGCTATTATAGGAGACTTATTAGGGATTTCTCCTCCATATTTGTGCCTTTGACAGAGTTGACTATGAAGGGGGTTCCTTTTTGCTGGGACCAGAATTGTGAGGTGAGTTTCCAAGAGTTGAAGTCTCGTCTGGTCTGCACCTGTGTTGACTCTGCCTTCTGGAAGTGGTGGCTTCACTATGTATAGTGATGCCAGTGGCGTTGGGTTAGGGTGTGTTTTGATGCAGCATGACAATGTCATCGCTTATGCTTCGCGCCAGCTGAAGGATCATGAGAAGAACTACCCGACCCACGATTTGGAGATGGTTGCCATAGTGTTCGCTTTCAAGCTCTGGCAACACTATCCTTATGGGGCGCAGTTTGAGGTCTTCACCGATCATCAGAGCTTGAAGTACATCTTCATAGAGAGACCTTAACCTGAGGCAGCACTGTTGGGTGGAGTATTTGAAGGACTATGATTCAGCTTGTCCTACCATCCCGGCAAGGCCAATGTGATTGTTGATGCCCTGAGTCAGCGTACGTATGTGATGGCAAGCCTGATGGTCAAGGAGTGGACCATGTTGGAGGATCTGGTGCGCTGCAGGCCGAAGTGGCATGCTCGGGGAAGGGTTGGTGCCTGGGTGGCCAGCCTGTCTGTTTGTCCTAAGCTGTTAGAGTTTATTGTCGCTTGTCAGCAGCTGAATCCATTCGTTCAGGCTGTGTTTGAGATGCTGGAGGTTGGTCGAGAGCCTCATTTCTCTGTTGGGGCATATAGAGAGCTGAGGTATGATATGCGTCTGTATGTGCCCCAGCATAAGGAGTCCAAGCAGAGGTTGTTGGATGAAGCGCATCGATCTAGGTACACTATACACCCTGGGAGTACGAAGATGTATCAAGACTTGAAGTGGAATTTTTGGTGGCCTAGAATGAAAAGAGATGTTGCTGACCATGTGGCGAGGTGTATTACCTACCATTTGGTCAAGGCAGAGCACCAGAGACCTAGAGCGACCTTGCTGCCATTGGATATTCCTGTGTGGAAGTGGGAGCATATCTCGATGGACTTCGTGACTTGTTTGCCGCGGACTCATGGGAAGAACGATACCATGTGGGTGATCGTGGATCGGCTAACCAAGTATGCTCACTTCCTAGCCATTCGGGTGAAGCTTCTGATGCACTACTTGCCGGAGTTATATGTCTCCAAGGTGGTGAGGCTGCATGGTGTTTCGGTGTCCATCATGGTGGACAGAGACACAAGGTTCACCTCAAGGTTCTCGAGAACTCTGCAGGAGGCCTTTGGCACTGTGCTCAACTATAGCACAACATTTCATCCTTAGTTGGATGGTCAAACAGAGAGGACTATCCAGATGCTGGTGGATATGCTTAGAGCATGTGCCTTAGACTTTCAAGGGAGTTGGGAGGACCATTTTCCGCTGATTGAGTTTGCCTACAATAATAGTTATCACTCTAGCATCGGGATGGCGTCATACAAAACTTTGTACGGTAGGCCATGCAGATCGCTGGTTTGCTGGAGCGAAGTGGGCAAGCATTAGTTGATTGGTCCTGAGCTTGTGCAGTTGTATGCGGGCAAGGTGTATCTGATCTGGAGCAGGCTGTTGGCTGCATAGAGTCGGCAAAAGAGCTATGCCGACAGGAGGCGGAGATCAGTGGAGTTTCTAGTGGGAGACCGTGTTCTTGAAGGTGTCGTCGACCAAGGGTATCGTGAGGTTCGAGATGCATGCTAAGCTAAGTCCTTGCTATATTGGCCCATACCAGATCACCTAGAGGATCGGTGAAGTTGTTATCAGTTGGATCCACCACTACAGATGTCGTCCGTGCATGACGTATTCCATGTCTCCATGCTGAGGAAGTGCCTAGCTGACGATTCTCATGTGATCCCAGTTCAGCCAGAAGGACTCTAGGAAGATCTGTCCTTTATGTAGGATGCTGTCGAGATTGTGGACTGCAAGGAGCAGGTGCTTCGAAATAGGGTGATTCTGTTGGTTTTGTTGCAGTGGTGGCATCATGGAGCCGAGGAGGCCACGTGGGAACGTGAAGAAGCCATCCTAGCCCAATATCCGTATCTTTTCGCCTAGTGATTTCGAGGGCAAAATCTTCTTTTAAGGGGGTTAGGATGTAACACCCGTAAAATTCATTCTGTAATTATTTACATTTTTATGAATTTTATTCCTGGACAGGTGTTACTGTTTCGAGGCATGTTGTGTGATTTTGTGCTTTTGAGCTTGGGCCTCGTGGGACGACTTCTTGCATGGTTGGCATTGTGCATTGTGGCATTGTGCGTGTGGGGCCCGGTGTGGGGTCCGCCATGGGGCCCGCACTCGTGGGCCGTTGGTTGTGGCTGGTGGTTAGGCGGAGTGGCCGGTGTGCTTGTGTGGTGTGCGGGTGGCTGGGATGTGCAGGTGAGCACGCTCCCAGCTACTGCGTGCCCAGGCTTTATAAGCCGCACCGCACTCCTCTGTCGCTCATCACCGTTCTCCCTTTCTTCCTTCATCTTTTCCCCTCCTCTGCGCACTTTCCCCTCCCCACATTTTTTTCCCTTCCTTTCCTTCCTCCCCCTCCTTCCTCTTTCCCCCCTTTTTTCTCCTTCCACCTGCATCCCCTATTTCATCTTCTCCAACACCGACAAAGAGAGAGATAGAGAGAGAGAGGGAGTGAAGTGGAGGGCTACGATGGCTTGGGTGGCGCGTGGAGCTTGGGTGGAGCGTCTTTGAGGTTGTGGTGTGGCTACGGGTGTGCGTGGTCGCTAGAATTCGTCGGAGTCGGTTGGAGAACGCTAGAGGTCATTCTAGGTACCTAACCCCATTTTAATGTGTAGAAATCATGTAAAATGGTAGAAATGCCTAGGATGCATGAAATCTAGGGTAAATTTAATGTTTTAGAATTTTTGAAAATTTATTGTGGCATTTATGCAGGTGGTTGTGTTTTGGGTCGTTTTGACCGTTCTGCCTTTGTGATTTTATATCTTCATGCATGGTGAATGTATTTTAGTTTTGTTTGTTGGGATTTGCACTAGACTCGACGGTCTACATCTTATGTTTTAAGCAAGATTTTTGGTGCTTGTTTAGGGGGTCTGATCGGAGGTCCCAGTTGAGGCGATTTCAGACTGTAGGGTTTGGGTCGTTTTCTGTTTTCGCAAAATTCGGCACACCGAACCATTTCGGTATACCATTTTTCTGTCAGTTTAGGTCCTTTGGTCGAAATTCGGTCGTCGGATTTTAGACGGTCGCCTGAATCAGGAGATTTCGGTGGACCGAACTAGTTTTTGGTATACCGAATTTGGCCTGAGTGTTGACCGTTGACCTAATTCGGTAGACCGATCTACCAAACCAGGGATTTTCGGCATACCGAACCTATTTTTCGACATGCTGAATCTGGGCCCAAACGAGTTTATAAAATGTGTTTTCTGAGGGCTTTCTGGATTGCTGTATTTTGTCCCATTGAGAGGGATCGTGGGCTGTCAGTGGTGGTTTCCTGGGACCCTTGATGCACCGTTTTGCCATGGTTTTGGAAGAATTTTCAAAGATATGAAGATGATTTTGGAAATGGATTTCAAAGAAATAGTTGGCCTATTTTGGAAAATGTTTTCCTGGTTTCTATGTACAGGCCAAGACAATGTGGGACCGTGTCGTGGGGACCAGGGAATGTGATGACATTCTCGGGTGGTCGGACACGACTCCCTGGTTGAGGTCGAAGGCCGAGATACCTAAGGCTGAGGGGCGTCGGGTCTTGGAGGTATGAGACTCTTTGATTGTCGTCTCAAGGCTAGGGTTGTAGTCTGTGGGTTGAGGTGTCTTTTGGCAAGGCAGGGAGGTATGATACTCTTGTTGTCGCTGTGAGCACTAAGGCTCGGGTGTGGAAGTATGACACTCCTTCCTGAGCATCGTGTGTGGAGGACACCGTGAGGAGGCGTACCCTGTGGTGGTCAGTGAGGGTGGGACACATGCCGCGTAGCTGGTAGCGTCCTGAGAGACAGGACAGCCTACTCAGGGAGGGGTTGGCTTTTGAGGGTTCTTTAGAGAGGGAGAATCGCTGGACGTTGAACGCTCCTGCACAGGGTGGTCGTCACCGTGGCAATGCAGAATGCTGTGGTCGCTCCTCAATGGACTGTGTGTAGCCAGAGTTAGGTTGCTTAGCGTCGGACTTCCCGACTCATTGTGTGTGGTTTTGACCATTGAGGGCCTTTACTTGTGGCTTTGGTCTAGTAGAGCCCTAGTTGTGGTTTTGGCCGGTGTGGGCCTAGTTTGTGAGGTTTTGAAAAAATAGTTTGCAAAATGAATTTAAAACAAAAATTATTTATAGTTTCGTTTTCTATGTTTTCCTTAGGGTGTGTACTGGGTGACTTTTGTTACTCATACGTTTTTCCTTGTGTTTTTGGTTTACAGGTGTAGGCATGCAAAGGGTTAGCGTAGTGCATATAGTCTGGAGTCTCCTAGCTACACACATAGGTTCCTGGTAGTTAGATATTTACCGTTTGGCTTTAATTTTCTCGTATTTTAATTTATTTTAAATTATTGTGGAAAATGAGGGGTGTGACAAGGTATAAAACCAACTTAGAAGAACCACATTGAAAACAAATAATGATCCCAAATTCCCTTTGACTTATGAGACTAGACACCAATATAACCAACACTTAAATAGTGCCATTGAATACCCAATCCATTGCACAACAACAAAACTAGACCCATGTTAAATTCTTGGGCCAAACATTAACCTTAATGTTCATCTAGACCATGATAGGGGAAAGCCAAGTATTTCTAGGTCGTATAGTCTTTTATAATTGATTACGCTTAATGGGATCTTGCTAATATATTTTAGGTAGCCCCTAACTCCTCTCTAATGATTAATTATCTCTATGCCATTGTGATGTACAGTGCTGATATGTCACTAATTAAATCAAAAACTACCAAAAACAAGTTTCTAAGGGCTTATATGTAGTTTCCATGAAACCTAAGGGCTTAAAAGTGATTAAATCTAAAAGTTGAGTGGTTGAATTGTCATTTCAACAAAGTTCAGGGACCCAACAATAACTTTCCCAAAACATAGGGACTAATCAAAAATTATTATAAAATTTTAGGGTTTAAAATACAATTTTTTTTCTATGGCTAAGGGCCTAAAAACAATTTCTACAAAATTGAAGGCACAAAACACAATTTACCCAATCCACTATTCACTCCTTCCTTATAGTATCATCGTAGTAGTCAACAATCAAAATTTTGATATTAAAAATCCATTCTTTACCTGAAAAATACAGACAATATACCAAATTGAAGATCTACAATTTATAACAAGAATCATCAAAATCAATCAAGCATAATTCCAGAAATCATCAAATAAAATCCATTGTCACTAATCAAGCTACAGTACACCTGTGAGCTTTAAACCAAAATTTCTCTCACCATAAGTACCCAAAAATCACAAATAATATACCAAATCGAAGATCTCGAGATGATCTTCCACTTGGGATAAAAATAATTAAAATTTGATAACCGTAGCTCGAGAAATCAGAGTTTAAAATTCACAGACACTATTCATGCTACAGTACACTTGTGAGCTTTAAACCAATATTTCTCTCACCACAAGCATTCAAAAATCACAAATAATATGCCAAATCGAAGATCTCGAGATGATCTTTCATTTGAGATAAAAATCACAAGAATCCATTATCTATAGCACAAGATACAAAAATCCAAATCTCACTTTTACTATTCATGATTACTATTCATCATTCGAAAACAATCATAAAAAATCCTTGTGACCATGTCAGAATTGGAAACTCCTCATGCGACCAAGGGCACACGAAGAATCTCGATAAGGTCACGGCAAAGATGGTAAATCTATGGATGGAGACTCGACTCAAAAACACTAAAGAAAAGAGGATAATAAAAGGAAAATGGAGTCACCACCTAATCTTTTTATGGAAAGACAAGGAGTATTAGATGCATAAAAATGTGAGAAAAACAATATAAATGAGTGTGAATGGATGCGAATGAATGTGTGCATGCTTTGTACCTAATGGATGCAACACATTGGTCACAGTAGGCTAAGAAAGGGTAAGGACTCCTGTTACGCATAGAGAAGGTGTTAGGCACCCCTATACGCTCGACGAGTCGGTCTTTCTAGGCTAATCGCTCACTTGTGTATCACCTAATAATCATGCATTTTTGCTAAGTCTAAGATGGATATGTGCTTGATGCTATGCTAATGTAAATGAAATGAATGTGGCGGAAAACCATGCAAACTATTGCTTAGCAGCGCTACACGAGTTTAGACCGAGGCACTAATCTGTCGGTCAAAAGAACGCCAAGTAGTAAACATCATCGTCCTAGACATGAATGTGGAAGTCAAAAAACACCAAGGGAAATCGTGTGAGGCGAACAAAGAAACTAGGAGAAATATGCATGAATGCGAGTAGGAAAACAAAACAAGTGGACGTTGAAAAACACAGAAAACAATGCAATGCAAGCAACGACATGAAGATTAAAGTAAAACAGAAGGAGTCATGAACAGAAACCAATGAGAGAAACAAATAGGAGATGTAATGGAGCTTAGTCTATTGTCTGCTCTAGACTAGTTGACCCGTGTCGGCTTACTGTGCCACCTATTCATGTGGGATGACCGCATCATTGGGATTTGCCTGGAGTTTTGTAGAACAGCCGACTTGTCCTTGCTCCAGATGCAATCATGCTGATGTAAGAAGTATGCTAGATGCGAGGGAAGCTAGAGGGGAGATCAGGGATCATGCCTAGATGCTTGAATGCGAGGGTGATCGTGTCGTTGCTTCTCCCCACCTACCTTGCTAGGAATCGGATTCCGCCAGCGAGCTCCCCTAAAAGCTTCATCCAGAGGTTTCGGTGAGACGTTCCAAAGTTTCTAGAGGGCAGAGGGAGCTAGGAGGGATGCAAAGATGCTAATAGGATATGAATGTGTGTTGTACTGGCCCTTTGCCGTCCTTATTGCACCTCGCCAACGTCCACAAGCTCAGCCGGCCATCTAGGTGACATGGAGCTTTGAGTGAACATCCAGGAAGGCTTGGGGAAGAGAAAGGAAGGTGAAAATGTGCTTGGATGAATGCAAGGGCATGCACAAGCCATCAACCATCTCTGAACCCACCGAACCCATCACCGGCGATGTGTGTGCGATGTGTGGATGCATGGATGTGTGGATGTTGGCTCAAACAGAGATAATCACACACAATGCAAGTTGAAAATGTAGTGGAAAGGAAGAGAGACAACACAAATACCCGTGAGTAATAGGGCTTACCTATGGAAGTAGTCTTCCCTAGCGACGATGACAGCTTCAATTCAAGACTCGACAACCAGTTGTTGAGGCTTGTGGAGGATTGACGGAGGTTGCGTGGTGTTTGATTGGATGAATGAAGATATCGAGCAAGTGGAGGTGGTGATGAGTGGCCTGATGGCTAGAAGAAATTTGATGGGTGCTCGATATGTCAGTCAGTCGACAAGGATGCTGCTTGCTTGAGGATGTGGTAGGGCCTCAACTCAAGGGCTCAGGATGCTAATGCCAGCTTGAGGAGGAAGGTCAGTGGTTGAGGTGGGAATGTTGGGATAGCGTAGTGCTCAGAGGTGTCTGAATTGATGTTAGATGGTCAAACAACGGGCTTGGGTGGTCAGAAATGGCTGGGGTGTGCTCGACTGGCTTAGTGGGTGTAAGAGGAGTGGTTGAGGGTGTTGCTATAGATGCTCTAAGATGTAGGGGCTTAATGTAGTTGGGACAAGGCTATGAAGTGGTTGTGCTTGTGGAAGATGGTCAAAATGAGTTGGAAGGTGGTTGGAGATGGGTTGGAGGTGGAATGCTCAAGGCCAGGGAAGCTTAGGGAACTAGGAGAGTGCCTAGAAAAGCCAAAAGGAGGAGCCTAGACGTGAGAGGGTGGTTTATAGAGGGAAGATGAAAGGAAGGCCGTTTGATTTAGAAGATTGATTAAGATAGGTGGTTAAGATTTACTTAGAGGGATTTAATTAGAATTTGAATCAAGAGGAGGGGTATGATGGTACAGGGATACTAAGGAACACCATCAGATCCATGCCAACCAATATTGAGAAGAGAATTAGTGGTGCATTGGATGAAAAGACTAGACAACCCTTAGCAGATTAGTTTTTGACTCAGGGCACTATGCCACCTATTTGCGCTTCCTACCCATGCCACTAGTCCATGCCACTAGTACATGCTGCCAAGACACACTTGGGCCAAATTAGGGCTTTTGGTTGGATTCTAAGCCTGCTCCTTGATTACTGGGCTATCGAATGGGCTTGGGCTTATGACTAAGTGAAGGTTTAAGGTGTTGGGTTGGGTTTAGGGTTTTTAGGGTTGGTTTTGGAGTAGAATGGGCTTTGGTGTGGGGGAATGCCTTATTTCCATTGATGTGCTCTTCTGGAGAGTTCCGCTTGTGAGTGGTTGTTGAAGTGGGGTGTCTACAGATGTCCCTCCTTGAGTGAAGTCGAGGGACAAGTGGAATTGAGATTGGTGCTTAGGGTTGAGAAATACACCCCACTTGGCACTTTGTGGGAAAGTGAAGTTTACTATTGGCATGATCCACTTATATGATGGATGCACCGAAAGTTATAACTTGTTACTGAAATGTAGATGTAGATGCTAAAACAATGCGAGAAACGCTAGGATGGGATCAAGTGCTGAGATGCAAATATGAGTGTAAACACGATGTTGAAAACGTGAATACTGATGCAAAAATGGTGCAAACACGATGTTGAAAATGCAAATGTTGATACCGATGATGCATGTAGATGCTGAAATGCTGATGGAATGCAAATGTGTGTGCGCCGAGCTCCACTGGGGATGTGTGCAACTCCACACAATGTTAATGTAAATGTGTGTAATGCTAATGCAATGATGCAAATGCCAGTGTGTTAAGATCTGCTGGGGACATGCTCCTACTCGACGCTGATGAAGAAGATGCTATGATGAATGAATGCATGATGCTGAAAGATGCGTGTGATGAATGCATGCTAAAGGATGATGCATGTAGGATGACAAGTTGTCGATTGATCAACACACAAATGACATGAGTGGCTATCACACTTGTCAAAGAGACGCCACAAAAGACTAGTAGTGCTTGTCGATCATGAGGAGACCATGACAAGTCGACGGACTCATCACTGGATAGTTTGGGTTATCAACTCGAAGAGAAGGAGGCATGGCAAGTCAATCGGCTTGCCAGTTGGACATCGGACAATCTGACGATTGTCAGCCGACTTCGGACAGTTTGACAGTTGTCAACCAGGTAATTTGGGCTACCAATCCAAAGAGAAAAGGAGTAAGGCAAGTGAGAGACCTACCAGGCTGACCATTGACAGATGTTGTCCAGATAGTTGACGGTGTTACCCGGATAGTTTGGGATATCTACCCAAAGAAGAGGGGCATGGCCAGGTTAACGGGCTTGCCGATCGGATAGTTAGGGCTATCAACTCGAGGAGAGGAGGACAAACATATGGTAAGTTAGTGGACTTACCGGCTCAAAGAGGATGACAAACTTGTCAACCAAGAAGCGATCGACAATAGTTCGCAAGGACAGGATAACAAACTTGTCACTGAGAAGCGGTTGGTGACAGTCTGCAAGGCTGGATAGTGAACTTATCGACAGAGAAATAGTCGACGATAGTCCACGATGATAGGATAACGAACTTGTCAACTGAGAAGTAGTCGATGACAATTTAGAAAGTCGGATAATGAACTTGTCAACCGAGAAGCCGTCGGTGATAGTTCACAAGGTTGGATAGTGAACTTATCGACAGAGAAGCAGTCAGTGACAATTCGAAAAGCCAAATAACGAACTTGTCAATCGAGAAGCCGTCGGTGACAGTTCGCAAGGTTGGATAGTGAACTTATTGACCGAGAAGCAGTTGATGATGCTCCACAAGGATAGGATAATGAACTTGTCAACCAAGAAGTAGTCGGTGATAGTTCGGAAAGTTGGATAACGAACATGTCAGTAGAGAAGCGGTTGGTGACAGTTCGCAAGGCTGGATAGTGAACTTATCGACCAAGTAGCAGTCGACGATTGTCCACGAGGATAGGATAATGAACTTGTCAACCGAGAAGCGGTTAATGACAGTTTGGGAAGCTAGATAATGAACTTGTCAATCAAGAAGTAGTCGACGACAGTTCGCAAGGCTGGATAGTGAACTTATCAACTAAGCAGTAGTTGACGATAGTCCATGAGGATAGGATAACGAACTTGTCAACCGGGAAGTAGCCGATGATAGTTCGGAAAGCTAGATAGTGAACTTATTGACTGAGAAGCATTTGATGATAGTCCATGAGGCAAGATAACGAACTTCTCAATTGAGAAGCAGTCGGTGACATTTTAGAAAGCTGGATAACAAACTTGTCAACCAAGAAACAGTCAGTGATAGTCCGCAAGGCTTGATAGTGAACTTATCAACTGAGTAGCAATCTTCGATAGTCCATGAGGACAGGATAATGAACTTGTTAACCGAGAAGTAGTCGGTGACAATTTGAAAAGCTAGATAACAAACTTGTTAATTGAGAAGCGGTCGGTGACAGTCCGCAAGGCTGGATAGTGAACTTATCGATCGAATAGCAGTTCATGATCGTTCACGAGGATAGGATAACGAACTTGTCAACCGAAAGTTAGTCGGTGATAGTTTGAAAAGTTGGAAAGTGAACTTATTGACCGAGAAGCAGTCGACGATAGTCCACGAGGTAGGATAACAAACTTATCAACCGAGAAGCTATCGGTGGAAATTCAAAAAGCAGGATAATAAACTTATCGACCGAGAAGTAGTCGACGATAGTCCACGAGGACAGGATAACGAACTTGTCAACCAAGCAGTAGTCGATGACAATTCGGAAAGCTAGATAGTGAACTTATTGATCGAGAAGTAGTCAGTAAAAGTTCGAAAAGCTGAAAAAAGAAGTTATTGACCGGGAAGTAGTCGGCAATAGTCCACAAGGATAGGATAATGAACCTATCAACCGAAGTAGTCAATGATGTGGATGTGGATTTGGGGGTGATTGATGTAGATGTGGTCGTGTCCACTCACATCAACACCTTTTGTTGTGATCACTACTTATCCTTTGCTTTCGTTAGTTGTCTAGACACCTTGTAGGAGTTGTTGTGGTGTATGTAATGGATGTGGATTCCCGATTCACTAGATCGACGATGGGTTGTCGTCTAGCGACCTCCTCATACTATGTAAGATCCTTCCTTCAAAACAAACAAGAAAATAAGACTCTGGATTAGACTAAGTGTAGTAAACAAAATATGAAATAGGAAATAAATATGATGAATGAACGAATCTAACACTAACCTAGAGGTGGTTCCCCGCATGCATATGCCATGGACTATATTATGTCATGTAATGGATTATATACAATAAAAAATGAAATAATTGGAAAATAATACTTCCTTCACCCTCGTATGTTATGGAGTAGTCCGAGGAAGTGGAGGTTACGAATGGAGCTCTGGAGGTGCATTATGGCTTGGATTGAAAGGATCTTTATGGATCTAGGATTCTGACATGATTTTGTTAGGACTTCACTAGGAATTGATCTCTTTGGGCAACCTCTCTCTCTATTTGGAAAGCCTCCCAGAACTCATGGTCTACGGGTCTATTTATAGGCACGAGGTTGTCAGATCTTATCAAAAACAAGTCAAGAAAATATCTAGATATTGAATCTGTTTGAAAATTCGAGAAATGGGATATTTAGGACTCATATCTAGATATTGACCAACAACATATCTAGATATGGCGGCACAGGAGTCGGAGACAACCCAAAAAGTTCTATTTTCTGATGCAGAAAAATAGACAAAAATTGTCTTTCACAAACTAGTCGCTACTCCTTATGGTAACGAGTTCTAAATATCTCCACGTTTGAAATAAAAATCTAAAACTGATTCAACAAATATCTAGCAACTGTAAACGACTAGTCCTGACTTTTCAAACTCTCTCGAAATCACTAGAATATTTTAGAAAATATTTGAATTCAAAATCAAATTTTAAATCCAATTTCAAAATCAAATTCAAATTTGAAAGATAAAATTCCCAATAATCACGAGAATTATGTTAAATATATCTATAACAAATTCCAATCTTGTAACTAAATAAATATTTGGAAATTAAGCACATGTTGAAATTATCTTTTTAAATTATAAATAATTCTAGCATTTAAAAAGTCATAGTTAATATCATTTCTCGTTTTAAATCATGATAAAAAATATATGATATTATTCTTGATGTCACCCATTTTTCTAGAATTGTTTGGAATTATCCGGCATTGATAAAGTTTTATATGATATTCCATAAATATTTAAGTATGTAGAAAATCCTAGAAGTTGGAATAATTATGGAAAAAAATCATGATAATATTTATAAATATCTCATATATTATACTAAAGCCTAGGATAACAAATTATCTTGAGAAAGAATTCCAGGATTCTCGTCGCCTGTTGTTGTGGCAACAAGACTAGTTGCTTGTACCTGTGGCAATGAGACTAGTCGCTTGTACCTGTGGCAATGAGACTAGTCGCCTATACCTATGGCAATGAGACTAGTCGCCTCTACTGTTGGCAACATCATGGTCTTTTTGCATTTTACCCCTATCTTTTATGTTAAATCCACAAAAACTCCTTAAAAGTTTTGAAAATACTCAAAAATCACATGAAAGATGAGAGCATTAGCTCTGCCACAGCTAGCGACTCACACCAAAAAGTTCAAGGGACTCAAACCTGCCACCAGCTTGAGCGGATTTGCTCTGCCATAGCTAACAACCTTGAACCAAATAAAATCAAGAATGTTTTTAAAGGAAACATGAAATATCTGGAAAATAGAGTAGAAGATCCTCAGTCCTGTGATCTCGGACCCCTCAAAGATTTCTATTCTAGATGACTCTAGGAAATGCGAAAATGGGATATCTACAAGTGACAGTTCAGAAAGCCGGATAACGAACTTATTAACCGAGAAGCCATCGATGATAGTTCTCAAGGCTGGATAGTGAACTTATCGACTGAGAAGCAGTTAGTGATAGTTCATGAGGCAGGATAACGAACTTGTTAATCGAGAAGTAGTCAGTGGCAGTTCGGAAAGCAAGATAAATGAAACCAAAGGATAGCCAACATGCCCCTAGTTTAAAGAGGATGATACCAAAAGGAAGCTGACAAGCCCCTGGTATCGAGACGCTGAGGATGTTGTTGGAAGATTGGGACAAAGGAATGGTAGGGGCCTAAACAGTTGGTTTGGCCAAAAAGGGTTTGCCAGGGAGATCATGCTTGCGAGTGCACCCAGGACTGTAATTATTGTGAGATCTGATGCTGCTTGTAGGATGTTGGAGACCTGTTGCTGCATGTGCCCGATGTTTTCGGGGATGCTGGGTATCTGTAGCTTGTTGGATTGGAGATTGACACTATACGATCAAGGATGCTGCTTGTTGTAGTGGCTATGTAGGTGTTGTAGTTGTAGCGTAGTGGCAATCACTTCTTTGAATGCATGCTCGACTATCATGTTGGAAGTGTAATCCTACGCTAAGTTTTCTCTGAGCAGTTCAGATATTTTGGTTAGGGACTCTGGTTTGGATATTTTGTTCAATGTGTGAAGAGCCTGTGCCTTGTTGAGCGCTTGATGCGTAAGTCCAGACCAAAGAGCAGCTGGCCTGCCCCTGGTGGACAGTGTTGGATTCTAAATGTTGCTATTGCATATTGTGTGAATTTGATTAGAGGGTGGCGGACATTCTCCTATTGCCACGAGACAAATGATGTGGAACGGTAGTAGGAGGTAGATCGAGAGATATCAGGATAAAACAGATGCCCCTGGTATTGAGTTAAGTTGTCAAATGATGTCAAAGTCAGTATGCAGTTGTATGGCACTCTAAATCACTGAAAGACGAAGTTGATGCTAAGCTCGGTAGCAAATAATGCTTGCTTGATTGTCTGAAGACGTGCATGCTCAACTGCTATTCTGAATTATGTTTGGAAGGTTGATAAGATTGTGTTGATTTGATGTGGGCCTTTGATGAAGTTGCAGTTTGCCTTTGATAGGCATGCCTAGATTCTGCTTTGTCCTACTGTTTGTTCAACCATTGTGCTTTGACTGTTTTGTACTTGGCTGTGCTGTCACTAGGCAGTCCCCAGTAGTGCTAGCTGAACTCGATGGACTGTGGGGAACCGCTGTCGTGCTGGTGATTCTGCAAGTCTTTGTAGTTTGTGTACTGTGCTCTGACCAAAGAGTAGCTGCAATGCCCCCAGTTGAAGGTGCTCGATGAAGTCCTATAAAGTGATGCAATATGCAAGTAGATAAGCTAAAGCACGCAAGGTAGTTGATTGTGTTTATGATTTGAAGATGGATTTTATTGTTGCCTACAAGCATGCTGAAGGATGATCAAAGATGATTATTATTATTGGAGTAAGTGTAAATGCTTTATTGATTAAGTGTGATAATACTTTGTTTGTTTTGCTTGTCTGATGCTTTTGTCTTTTTTGATTGCCCTCAACTAGGCTGGAAAGCTTCATCCCTATTGAAGGAAGAGGATGCCCTCGACTCAGTTTGCCCTACAGAGATTCACAAGTTATTGGTGGATCTCATGGGAGGATTATGGCGCTCGAGGTTGTTGTGTTAGGTGGTGATGAACCAGGCTTCATGCCAAACTCTTTAGGGTCCTGCACTTGCTTTTTTGAGATCACTGATTTCTTTTGCTCCTTCATAGACGTACGAATTTGCTCTATCCCTGGCTTGGAGGTAATAGGTACCTAGTCTGGTTTTGAGGCTTTTGTTGTTGGAAGGGGGGTTAGTCCTTCAAATTTTTGGATTTGCCAGCGCAAGTTCTGACTCCTCTCCAAGATGTGGTAGGGGTAGAGCTACGCCGCATGCCTCTTGCTCGTTGACTGACTTTTGTCTTCGCCTTCTGTCTTCTTGTTTCTTTTGTGCCCATGCAGATGTATTTTTCTTTTGGATCACTCGCTCAGTCACTCCTTGCATTTTATCTCCGTCTTGGAGGTACAAGGTCCTTGTTGACTTTGAACACTTTGTCCAACTCAGATAGATGGTGGCTCCCTCGCTACTTGGTCATCTGAGTAGTGTTAATTAAGGAAGGGTAGTTTGATCCTTTACAGGCTTGCTTTCTAATTTTCGTCATCAAGTAGATGATTATAATGCAAGATGTTTTAGATTTTTTATTTTTTTGGGTTTTTGATTTTTCTGATTTTTGTTTTTCTAATTTTTTGATTTTTTTTAATGCATGATGATGATGATGCAAAAACAAATAACACAGAAAATAGCGAAAAAGGATATGACGCTGGTCCCTTTTGTTGATTGCCATTGTCGTTGAAACTGTTGGGATCATTGTTGTGATTGCAATTGTAGCTGAAATTGTTGGGTCTACTAATGTTGTAAGGATTGATAGTAGCTATGATTGCTACATCATGTTGAGGTTCAAGGTATTCACACATGTTGGGTCAGATCGATGCGTGGCAAACAGGCAAACCTTAGGCTAGGCCCCCGTGGAGGAAAGGGAATAGGAGTGGCGTATGTGAGTGTCACCGGACAGAGCTAGGGAACAATAGGAGAGAATAGAAAGCTGATGGGATCAGACGGATCCCCTAGGAGAGTTGTGAGAGAGGAGATAGGCTCCTAAAGTTTTGAAATCTTTGATGCTTGTAGGCTTAGACAGGGAGAGGCTGGCTATACTAGAGTGCACAGGTGCTGGTGCATTTGTTTGTGCCAGTGTTGCCTCCTGCGTGCTGACGATAATGGTCCCATTGTTGATCAACGACTGAATGACGTCCCACAAAGTATGGCAATTATCAGTCGAGTGCCTCGGAACTTGATGATAATCGTAATGTGCACTCTTGTCATACCACCGTGGAAGGGGATCCGATGGCGAATGGGGATCTGGGAGTCTCAAAAGTGACACAACCTGAGGGAAAACGATGATTAGTGGACCACCTAGTGGAGTGAAGTCACTTTTAGTGCGGTAGCTACACCTTTACTTAGGTTGCTGCTATTGTCGAGTCAGTGCAACGTGATGCTCGGGCTCGACAGTAGAGTGTGTGTGTGCAGTAAGTGCTGAGCTAGGTGCAGCTACAAGCTGATTAAGGTGCAGCTATCTCACTGCTTTGGCAAGCGTAGGAGAAGATTCGATGCATGCAACGACAGGCTTCTTGGTATAGCTAGTGCCGGAGCCATTGTTGTTGCTACTGCTCTTGTTGTTGTTGCTTGAGCTAGCTTGTCAAGCGAATGCTGTAAGCGTGGGGAATTCCCACCTTGTAGTGAGTTTTCTGTGCAAGCACCAGTTCGAGTCAGCGATGCAAAGGATGTGATGGGCTGAATGTTAAGCAGAGCCCTTGTCATTGGTTGCGTTTCCCTGATGATGATTTTGATAGACTCTTCTTCAAAGGGCCTATCCTTGACTCGGGAGGCAAGTGTGTGCCAGTGACCGACATACTATAGGAATGGCTTGTGGGGCTTCTATCAGATTGCAACAAGATCCTCACATTTAAGGATCAAATCGAGGTTGAAAGAGTACTAGTCCAGGAATGCCTGGCTAAGGTCGTTCCAAGTCTTAATAGAGGCCATGTTGAGAGATGTAAACCACTTGAGAGTTGGCCTTGTCAGACTTTTTTGGAATAGACGGATCAGAAGCCTCTCGTTGCCCTAAAGCTGTGTGAGGTCTTCGCAGCATGCCTTCAGTTGAGATATTGGGCAGCCACTACCATTATATTTCTTGAATTCCGAGATGTGGAAGTTTCAAGGGAGTATCACTTCTGCAAAGTAATAGAGGTCCTAGAACTTGTAAGACTGGCGATCCCCACCTTGCACTTGATGAAGTACTCTTTCTAGATCACCCATCCTGGTAAGGAAGGCATCCAAAATTGCTATTGTTGATGCTATTACAACTGAAGCAGGTGCCATGTATGCCGTATGGGTCGTGCATGAGTGCTCCTTTAGATCCACCCCTATGCTTCTTGGTGTTGAAGCGTAAGGGCTAGCATACCCGTGCGAAGGTGTGGAGTGTAGTGATGTCATGCATGTAAGGGCCTGAAACTAATGTAAACGGGATGAATAGATTGCATGTTGTGATGTGTGAGGTGCAGAATGTGGGAGTGACAGTTGTTGCATAGGCACGACGTCGGGCAATGGGCTTGAGAGATACTGTGCTCTTGTCGAGCCAAAGAGCTGGCCACCAGGTGATGGAGTTGCATACTGTGTAAGGTGGAGTGATGGCGTAGGAGGCAGCGATACCACCCTTATTTCCAGAACAGTGAGTAGCTGGGGTGGCGATGGTAAAGGCGAAAGTGTAGTGGGGTGAGCCTACAATGCTAAGGTAGTCTGCATTAAAACCTCAAGGGTCAAATGTGGAGGAGAGACGATAGGAGTAAAGTAAATGGTTGTGTGCCCTAGCTTCTGGGTTAGGGCCATCAAATGCTGGGCTTGCATGGTAGGAGATTCGTCAAAGGACAGATCATGAAGCAGAGGCAGAATAAGGATAGACCCTACAACAGAAATAGCTGCAGTCGAATGGATTGCTGAAACAAGAGGGCCCAAGGATAGGGATACAGATGCCAGAATGTCTGGAACCTCTGTGGTGGCCACCGTAGCAGATTTAGTGACTGACTCTAGACTAGTGAATGTCGGCCAACGTCGCAAAGTGGGTACAAAATCTTCATGCAGCTGGAAGGAGAACGCATGGAGGGAAGGTGAAGTAGTCAAAGTCAAAGTGGAGGAAGGAGGGGCCGAATTTGGGACATCCTCTAGGACGACAATAGGAGGCTCGCTGGTTTACTAGGCCATAGCTGACCACGAGCGGGTGAGAATAGGGCTACGACAGGAGCCAGGCACACAAGCTCTAAAAGGAGCTATTGTCGGAAGCGACAAATAGCTTGGGAACAGAGGACAGGACCATGGGAGGCCGCCCACGACAGGACACTTGAGCTCCTAGTAGAGGACCTCACACCAAGCTACCTGTGGAAATGACAAGAACAAGTAGGTGTCAGAACCTACGACAAGGACAAAATGCAAATTTGAGGGTTACGTGAATGGCACACGATGCAAGTGAATGCCCTAAAATGTGCTCTTTTACCATGCATGTCCCAGGTGGGCTGCCCATCAGGACTCACTCATGGGTTTAGGATTTGATACAGGCCAAAAGGTCAGGTTCCCATTCTAAATCTTGGCCTAAGCTCGGACAGTGAACGGGTGGTGTGTTAGGAACCTCGACTCATGCAGTAGCAGTGAGTTGTACCCTCGACTAACACTGACACGATCCTTGGACAAGGGGGATAGAATGGCTACACGTCCTATACCGAAGCCATAAAATGGGTGACCAAAACTATTCTTCACAGACTATGGGTGGACACAGGAGAGAAGAAGATGCATGCTTCTAGAATGTTCATCAATGCAATGTGCTTTAGTGTATTTTACTTGCAAGTTTTATTAAGCTGGTTAGGGGAGAGATTGCTCTGAAGTATCTAGTTCCACCTAGACATTGTTTTTTATATTGTTGTGGATTTTAGATTAACTAGTAGGGGGAAGCAAACACGTCTCTACTTTCCCTAGAATGGCAAGTGCACAAGGGAAAGAAAACACTAAAGCATGACAAGCAAGCAAGCATACATCAAGCAAAAAGCAAGATCATGGCATGTGCATGTGTCGAGTTTACATGATGGTGAAAAGAGAAAATATCCATCACATCGAAAGGTAGGTGACATGACATGTGCATGTGTTGTGGCATAGAAAATTTGTAAAATAAAGCACTTAGCAAGCAAAAGGCATGTAATAGCAAGCATGTAATGATAATTGCAAACAAATGGCAACATGGCAGCAAATGCAAAGCAAGGTAGACAAGAACAAAAGCCAAGCAAGCATAAAAAGTGAAAAAACAAAACTCGGAGTCTTGTATCCCTAGTGGAGTTGTCATTTCCTGTGACCATGCCAGAATTGAAAATTCCTCGTGTGATCAAGGGCATATGAAGAATCCCGATAAGATTACAGCGAAGATGGTGTATCTGATGATGAATACTCGACTAGAAAACACCAAAAAAAGGAGGATAAGGAAAGGAAAATGAAGTCATCGCCTAATCTTTTAACGGAATGAGGAGGAGAATTGGATGCAAAAAAATGCGAGAAAAAGGTTATTAGTGAGTGCAAATGGATGCAAATGAATGTGTACATGCTCCGTGACTAATGGATGCAACACATTGCTCACAGCGAATCAGAGAAAGGGTAAGGACTCTTGATGTGCATGGGAAAGGTGTTAGGTACCTCCATACGCCTGACGAGTCGGTCTTTCTAGGCTAATCGCTCCCTTGTGTGTCACCTAATGATTATGGATGCCTACTAAGTCTAAGATGGATGAGTGCTTGATGCTATGCCAATGCAAATGAAAAGAATGGGCGGAAAATCATGCAAACTAATGCTCAACAGCGCTACACGAGTTCTAGACCAAGGCACCAATGTGTTAGTCAAAAGAACGCTGAGTAGTAAGCATCATTGCCCTAGAGATGAATGCAGAAATTGAAAAAGACCAAGTGAAATCGTGCAAGATGAACAAAGAAACTGATAGAAATATGCAAGAATGTGAGTAGAAAAACAAAACAAGTGAACGTTGAAAAACACGGAAAACGATGCAATGCAAGCAACGACATGAAGATTACAGTAAAACAGAAGGAGCCATGCATGGAAACCGATGAGAGAAACAAATAAGAGAAGCAATGGAGCTTAGCCTATTGTTTGCCTTGGATTGGACAATCCGCACCGGCTGACAGCACCACCTATTTGCGTTGGATGAACATGCCATCGGGATTCGCCTAGGGTTTTGCAGAATAGCTGACTTGTCCTTGCTCTAGATGCAAACATGTTGATGTATGAAGGATGCTAGATGCAAGGTAAGCTAGAGGGGAGATCAGGGATCATATCTGGATGCTTGAATGTGAGGGTGATCGTGTCGTTGCTTCTCCCCACCTACCTCGTCAAGAGTCAGATTCCATCGATGAGCTCCCCTAAAAACTTCATCAAGAGGCTTTGATGAGATGTTCCAAAGTTTCCAGAGGGTAGAGGGAGCTGGGAGGAATGCAAAGATGCTAACAGGATATGAATGCATGCTGTGTTGGCCCTCCGCCATCCTCATTGCACCTCATCGGCGTCCATGAGCTCGGTCGGCCATCCAGGAAGGCTTGGATGAGAGAGGAAGGTGAAGATGTGCCTGTATGGATGAGAGGGCATGCACAAGCCATCGACGGTCTCTAAGCCCACCGAACCCATCGTTGGCGATGCGTGTGACTACGAGTAATAGGGCTTACCTATGGAAGTTGTCTTCTCTGGCGACGATGATGACTCTGGTTTGAGACTTGATGGCCAGCTATTGAGGCTTGTGGAGGATTGATGAAGGTTGTATGGTGCTCAACTGGATGAATGAAGATGTCAAGCGAGTGGAGACGGTGATGAGTGGCCCCGTGGCTGGAAGGAATTTGATGGGTGCTGGGATATGTCAGTCGGTCTGCGAGGACCATGCTTGCCTAAGGATGTGGTAGGACCTAAACTCAAGGGCTCGAGATGCTAATGCCGGCCTGAGGAGGAAGGCCAATGGCTAACGAGGGAATGTCGGGGTAGCATAGTGCTCAAAGGTGTCCGAATTGATGTTAGATGGCCGGAGAATGGGCTTGGGTGGTCGGAAATGGCTGGGGTGTGCTCGGCTAGCTCAGTGGGTGTGAGGGGAGTGGTTGAGGGTGTTGCTATAGATGCTCTAAGATGCTGGGGCTTAATGTGGTTGGGACAGGGCTGTAAAGTGGTTGTGCTGTAGAAGATGGTCGGAATGAGTTGGAGGGTGGCCGGAGATGGGTTGGAGGTGGAATGCTTAAGGCCAGGGAAGCTTAGGGAACCAGGAGAGTGCCTAGGGGAGCCAAGAGGAGGAGCCTGGACGTGAGAGACTGGTTTTATAGAGGGAAGAAGGGAGGAAAGTTGTTGTATTCAGAAGATTGATAAAGATAGGTGCTTAAGATTAAATCAAGGGGATTTGATTGGAATTTGAATGAAGAGGAGAGGTATGATGGTCTGGGTATATCAAGGAACACCCTCAGATTCATGCCAACAAATAAGGAGAAGAGAATCGATGGTGCTTTGGATGAAAAGACTAGACAATCCTTAGCAGATTAGTTTCTGACTTAGGGCACTGTGCCACCTATTCGTGCTTCCTACCAGCGCCATTGGCCCATGCCACTGATTCATCTATATTGGTCTTGCTTTTGTTGATATTTTTTTCTCATTAAAGTCTTTTATATATGGTAGGCCTACAACTTGTCTTTTCCTATGCCAAAAGGTAGTTGGAAGTATAGAACAGACTTCCTTTTCCTTTTTTTTTTGAATTCTTTTATTTTTTTCTTGAAATTCTTCTTTATTTATTTGATTAGAGATTTTTATCGTTCTTATTTCTTTTGATATTTCTCTAATGAACTTTTATTTGTATTCAATGTTAATTTTTAATTCTTGTAAAAAAGTTATTTTTGGTTGGCTATAAAATTGAAATTATACCTTTTTTCCATTAATAACAGAATGTATTCTATTATCATCTACTGAGAAGGGTTTTAATAGATTAAGGAAAGGTGTTCCTAATATTACTCCTTGATTTAGGTCTCTAATAAGGACAAGGGAAGTTTTAATACAAGTTCCCTTAACACAAATATGTGCCTCTAGGATTTTGTACCTTACTTGTAAACGATCCCCATTAGCCGTGCTAATTCTATGTACAGTTTTAACAAAATATTTTGAGGATATTATCCCTTCTCTTAAATAATTTACATCTGCTCCTGAGTCTAGGAGCATTGTGTGTTGAACAATGTAATTATTTATTTTTAGTAAGACATTATCTATTTTTGTTTGATATATTTTTCTATTGAATTAATAAATTCATCTTCTTTAGCTTCATTTTCTCGAGATTCAGATGTTTCTCCAATCTCAAAGTTTTCCTCAAAGATAGATTCATCTTTTAATTCTAATAGTTTTATTCTTTGTTTGAGTTGTTGTATTTCCTGTTTTATCTCATTTTGTTCTTTTTTTAGTTCATCCAGAGTAGAAGGGCTTTCTATAGTTTTGCCAGGTTTAAGGCGTTCTAAAACTTGATCAAATGAATAATATTCTTCCTTTACTAATCTTTCTTTTTTCGATTCTCTTAGTAGATTGAGGTATTTATTTAATTGTTCTATTTTTTCTTTGGTGCCTTTAATAGCATCTATTGTTTCTAATAGAAAATGTTCTTGTGAGTTTAACACATAAAGTTCATCAAAATCGCTATTAATTTCACAGCAATTGCATGCACTACCTTCCACTTCTTCTTCCTCATCTATACTTTCTTCTTCTTCGCTAGATTCGTCAAAACTAATGTGTAGCTTATTTATTCTGTTCTCTATTTCTTCTTTGCTAAATTCTTTTGATTCTATAAGTAAATCATTGATTTTTCTTTTGGTATTTCTTTCAAAACATTTATTAGCATAATTTCCCCTCTTATTACATTTATAACATATTGGGGTTCTTTTAGTCTGTCTTTTTGTTCTAGCTTTGTTTCTAAATTTCTTAGTGTAATGCCCCGAATCCGGGCACGTTATCTAAATCATAGTATCATAAGCACAATTACACTAATTACAGTAAAATTAGATAATTGTAACTAAGGCTCACCTCTAGGAAATAATGTGCGGCTAGAAGCTCCGACTTCGGCATTGGAACTCGACTACACTCAATTTGCACCTGAAAACCAAACAAGCACACGTGATGGACATCTAAGTCACCCAGTACGTGTCCCAAACATACAAACAACGAAATCCAGCGAGATGCCAAAAACTCAACTTTTAATTTTCAAAGTTTGGTTTCCTTTTGAAAATCCATTTTTCCTTTTTAAAACACGTTTCCCTTTTTTCCTTTCATTTGAAATCACTTGGGAATTTGATCCCAAATCCATACTCTTTTCAAAACTCATCTTTTCTTTGTTTCAAAACATTTGGAAATCTATTCCAATTCACATTCTTTCTAGAAACTCACATTTTTGACCAGAACCATCCTAAAACACAATGCCTCACAAGGCTCAAAACCAAAATCACAAACATTGGTTGGGAACTGGTTAAAACACAATCATTATTTCATTTCAGGATTTAGGACCATTCATAAGTCCAATTCTAGCCAAACGACATACTTTTTTTTATTTCTCAAAATTACATTCTTTTCTTATTCATTTTCACTTTTCTTTATGATGTTACCTTGATCAGGGGTAACCAGGCACACAAGCAGTAGGCGAGGACATCATTTCCCCTACCTCCCTGCACTATCGTGGTGAAATTCCTTATGTGGGATGCCACCTCGTCGGCCAATTGGCCTCAATATCTCTCATATAAGCATGGGAATACGTCTTTGTCTGATGCCTCATCGGTGACTTGAACAACTAGGTTACAATGACCTAGGCACAGCCTACACCGTTGGTGACCCAAACAGCTAGGTTCAATAACCTAGGCTCAGCCTACATCGACGGTGACTCGAACAACTAGATTCAATAACCTAGGCTTAGCCTACATCGTCACGAGCTCAATGACTTGAACAACTAGGTACAACGACCTAGGCTCAGCATACACCGTCTGAAGCTCGGTAACCACAGTCGTGTCTGGCAACTGGTTCCATTGGAGCCTCATACTCCCACCATGTTGTTGACACCAACCCCTGTGGTTATCTAACACATTATTAATGTTTCATTTTCAAAACTCTTTAAGCTTTCCTTTTCAAAACCATTTCCATTTTCATTCTTTTTCATTGCAGGAATCTATTTCCATGCAACATCTGACCCTCCATTGGGGTCCCAACTCAATTCATGAAAAACCATGCATTTTAAAATCACAATTAGGTCTCATGCCCAAAACCACACACAATCAACCATTTTATTCATTTATAGGATCTAAAACCCATACCATGCCCAAATCCACTTACTTGGGTTCTATGTTCCTCCATGTCATCTACATGGAGAAAACATCACTAACACATACTTTACATACCTTTCAAACCATTTATCCTTCATTTTGTATCCATATTTATGTATATCAGAGCCAGGACAAAATCGACAGACCGAAACTAAGTTCGGTATACTGAAAATCCCTGATTTGGTATATCAAACATTTTCGGTATACTGAAAGTCTCTGATTCGGTCAGTTGGATGATTTTGGCCTACCAAAACCAGATATCTTGGGTTAATCTGTCAAGATTTCGGCATACCGAATTCAATTTGCCATACCGAATTTCCCGCAACTAGGGTATTCCCCTGTTTCGGTTGACAAAATCGTCGGAAGTGGGAGCCTCCGTCGGACCCCCCAAACACATATCAGAAATTATCAATAAATCATGGGGTGTAAATCCTTGAGTCTACTTCAAAACCACACAAACCATTCATGATTTCATCAACCACACAATCCACACAAAAATCACAAAGGGATGAGACTCAAAACGGCTACTATAGCCTTCATTCCAAAATCTTGCATATTCCTACAAATTTCAATCCTAACTACATGATATCTAGGTTTTCATGCATTTAACCTCATTCCTATCAATTCCACTATTTTTCTACGATTTTACATGCATTTTTCGCCATTTTCATGCAATTAACCCATTTTCAAGATAAAGTAGAACTGGGAGAAATGGAGGGGTCGCGTACCTCTCCAGCGAGCCTCCCTGCACGCCGGCGCAGCCCCGACAAAGCTTCCTCCTTTGGTGGACCACACCTCCAACTGCGCACATCCTTTGGTGGACCACACCTCCTTTGGGAGAAATGGAGAGGCTGAGGTACGACTGCTT
Organism: Posidonia australis; assembly: GCA_024699735.1. Lineage (NCBI taxonomy): Eukaryota > Viridiplantae > Streptophyta > Magnoliopsida > Alismatales > Posidoniaceae > Posidonia > Posidonia australis. The sequence goes on from JAMKQA010000248.1 coordinate 40,880, forward strand.
TGAGGCTTCTGGTGGCTGTGGGGATTCTTCTAGAGCAAGGCGGAGGTTGGCGGCGCAAGGTGGTGGCCAGGCTGTCGTCGCCGCGGTCTCCTCCGATGAGTGGCGTTGCTGGGACGATGCAGCGATCGAGGCACGATTTCGAGAACTTCGGGGTGCTTGCGGGACGCCATGGATGGTTCCTGGAACATCGAAGGGGCGCGGGAGGCTGCTCTGGATCCCGTCGTCTTCTCCGGCGAAGGCGGGATCAAAGCGCTATTCCGGCGGGCGCCGCGCGGGCAGCTGGGAGCGACGGAGCGGCAATGTAGAGGGCTGAGGAGCTCTGGAGAGGCCAGAGGAGGAAGAAGAGAAGGCTCGAGGGTCTAGGAGACTTCCTGGATCGGCCCCCCCAACCTCTATCGCTGGAGTATGGCGACGACGGGGCACGGCGGAGCTCCGATGGCCAAGGGATCGCTCTGAGTCCCTTGGAAATGCTCCAAGAAGAGAGGAGAAGGCCTGGAAGACGGGAATGTAGAAATTAGGAAGGGTCAGGGCGTGTAGTTGGTTGGAGATCCTCGCTGGAGCTCTGTGACGGCTCTGGCTCTCCGCTCCTCTCCTTCTCACTCTCAACCCTCAGTTCTCTCGTGTGCTCCCTCTGTCTCTGTCTGTCTGCCGATGTCGATGTTGAAAACTGGCTCTTCTCCTCCTTATATAGGCAGCCGTCGGAACCCAACAACTTGTAACAGAATGCCTCTCTCTCCTGTAACGGACCGACCCATAGACTTGCCCACTCCCTAACCAAACAGACGCTCCTCCTAACAGACTAACAGACACTCCCTAACCGCTGTCCCCACCTGTCCCCTTGATTGTTGACAGAGACGAATGGCGATCCAGTGCCTCGCCGGAGGTTGATCCAGTGGCTGGAGATGCTCGGTGGCTCGCTAGATTGAGAAGGTGGAGTGGGTTCAGTAGCTGGTTTGATGAGACTAGGCTGAATTGTTGTGGAAATGGGGAGAAAACGAATTCAGTGGGGAAGGAAGAAGAAGAATGAAAATTTTGATTATTTTGATAAGTGTTTGATTTTTGAAGAAGATGCTTGATTTTGGTGAGAAAGCAAAAAAAGATCAAATAGGAGAGAAATGGGGTGTTGGGTTGGAAGGAAAGTGGGTTGAGCCATTGTGGGCCTTCATGGGCATCATGGGCCCATGTGGGCCTGCATGGGTCCAATTAGGGTTGAATGGGCCCAAATGGGCTAAAAGAGCTTTCATGAAGTCAAATAGGCCTAAAATGGGCATGTGGACCTAAGTGGGCTCAATTAGGGATTAATGGGCTTATGTGGGCCTTCATGGGCCCAATTTGGTCTCCACGAATTAGAAGGCCTTGGTTAGGTCAAAATTCAGCCACCACATCCCCATCCTACAAAATCAGAAAATTGGGGTGTCTACAGATGCCCCTCCCTGAGCGAGGTCGGAGGTCGAGTAGAACAGAGACCGATGCTTAGGGTTGACAAAGACACCCCACGTGAGACCACAAGCAAGTGTCAACCACGGGCAATTAACGACCAGCTAGAGTTCAAACTAGGGGTCCACTCTAGAGATCCTGTCGCCACAGCCGAGGCCAAACGGATGAGCACATCAAAGCTCTAACAAGGTGACGACCAATCAGCTCCAAAGAGATAAGACCTGCTATCGCACTTGCCAGGAGAAGTGCCAGACAGGACTCAAGGTGCCTGCCGACAGGGAAGTGACTGATCATGGAAGTCATCCAGGTAGTTCGGGCTACCAGCCCAGAAGGAAGAGAGTGGGGAATCCATCAGGCACCGCCGGGATTGCCTGGGTAGTTTGGGATACCAGCCCAAGAAAAACTCGACACAAGACTCAACGGAAAGACACCGGTAGAAGAAGACAAAGCGAAAAAGGCGAATCAGCCAACCGAGAAGCAGGCGGTGCTGATTCGGGAAGAAGACAAACAAACACATCAACCGAGAAGCAGGCGGTGATGGTCCGAGGGGAATGACAAACGAACACATCAATAGAGAAGCTGGCAGTGATGGTCCGAGGGGGAGGAGCGGACTCGGCAAGCGAGAGGCTATCGGTGACGGTCTAAGGGGGATGACAAATGAGCACATCAACCGAGAAGCTGGCGGTGATGGTCCGAGTGTTGAGGAGCGGACTTGCCAATCGAGAGGCTGTCGGTGACGATCCAGGGGAATGACAAACGAACACATCAACCGAGAAGCTCGCAGTGATGGTCCGAGTGCCGAGGAGCAGACTCGCCAACCGAGAGGCTGTCAGTGACAATCCAGGAGGAAAGACACACGAACACATCAACCGAGAAGCGGGCGGTGATGGTCCGAGTGCTGAGGAGCGGACTCGCCAACCGAGAGGCTGTCGGTGACGATCCAGGGGGAATGACAAATGAACACATCAACCTAGAAGCTGGTAGTGATGGTCCGAGTGCCAAGGAACAGACTCGCTAACCGAGAGGCTGTTGGTGACGGTCTAGGGGAAAAGACACACGAACACATCAACCGAGAAGTGGGCGGTGATGGCTTGAGTGCCGAGGAGTGGACTTGCCAACCGAGAGGCTGTCAGTGACGGTCCAAGGGGAATGCCAAACGAACACATCAACCGAGAAGCTGGCAGTGATGGTCCGAGTGTCGAGGAATGGACTCACCAACCGAGAGGCTGTCGATAATGATCCAGGAGGAAAGACACACGAACACATCAACTGAGAAGCGGGCAGTGATGGTCCGAGTGCCGAGGAATGGACTCGCCAACCGAGAGGCTATCGGTGACAGTCCAGAGGAAAAGACACACGAACACATCAACCGAGAAGCTAGCGGAGATGGTCCATATAGCTGAAAGGCAGACACGCCCACCAAGAAGCTGTCGGTGATGGCCCAGAGGGAAGGAGAACGAACACATCATCCGAGAAGCTGGCAGAGATGGTTCGGAGAGCTGAAAGGTGGACACGCCCACCGAGAAGCTGTCGATGACGGCCTAGAGGAAGGAAGAACGAACACATCATCCGAGAAGTTGGTAGAGATGGTCCGGAGGGCTGAAAGGCGGACATGCCCACCAAGAAGCTGTTAGTGACGGTCCAGGGGAATGACAAACGAACACATCAACCGAGAAGCTAGTGGTGATAGTCCGAGTGCCGAAGAGCAGACTCGCCAACTGAGAGGCTGTCAGTGACGATCCAGGGGAATGACAAATGAACACATCAACTGAGAAGATGACAGTGATGGTCCGAGTGCTGAGGAGCTGACTCGCCAACCGAGAAGTTGTCGGTGACGGTCCAGATGGAAGAATGCTAAGAGGATAGATGACACAAGAGTGACACCAAAAGGCAGTCAACATGCCCCTGGTATCGGAAAGCTAAGGATGCCATTGAAAAACAGGAACAGAGGAATGCTAGGGGGGTCCAGATAACTTGTTTAGCCAATAAGAGTTCGCCAAGGGGATCTTATTCAAGTACCAGTGCACCCTGGATCGTCGTCGCTGTGGGGAATATCTATTGAAGCAGTTGAGGATCTATTGTCTATGTTCGATGCCATTGCGAATTCAGAGTGCTTCTGACATGTCAGTAATGCTCCAGATCTGATGCTTGATTGGCTGTAATGTTCTGCTATGGTTATCGTTTTGTAGGAGCCACTATGAATGTCGCTTCTCTATGAAAATGTGCACTTGACCATTGTTTGGACAATAACTCGTTCTCAAAATGGTCCGCCTTTCCACAAAGCAGCTTACATACCCCTTGTTGGAGGCTATAGTTCAGTTGCAAAGCAAGTTGATGTTCTGTCAAGCACATGATATATGACTTTCGACTAAAGAGCAGCTGACATGCCCCTGGTTGAAAGGTACTAGCTCGATTATGCTGTAACTAGTGTTTTTGCTACTTATTCTCTTTAACCACTGAGCAGCTGACATGCCCCTGGTTGAAGGTACTTTGCAAAAACTCCTGTTGAACAAGTCGATATGCAAACAAGAAGAAGTCATCGAAGCAAAATTGTGATGATTATGACTACTGTGGTGGACTTTATCATTGTGAGCAATTTAGCTATTTAAGAATGACCTATCTTGATCAAGAAATGCATGTCTTGTGATTTTAGTGCTTGTTATCTGCATTTACTATCTTGCTTACTCAATGAGTTCATTATCTGGACCATTTGCTTGTTTAGTTTGGTCGTTTGTTTGCCCTCAGTTATGTTGGAAAGCTATTTGCCCGTTAGAGGAGGATGACATCTTCGACTCAGTTGCCACTACAAAGACTTGCAAGTCGTTAGGTGGCTCTCAATGGGTAGGGGTGGCACTCGAATTCACTACAGGGTATTGCGGTGGACATGGCTCCATGGCAAACTCTTTAAGGTCATGCACCTGCTTTTCCTTTTTGATATCACTATCTTTTCTTTTACTCCCTCATAGACGCGCGGTTTCACTCTAACCTTGTCTTGGAGGTAATGAGCGCCCGATCTATTCAGGAGGCATTTATTGCAAGAGGTTGGGTCAGTCCCTCAGAGGTGTCATTTGACAAAGCACATTCTCCAACTCCTCTCCAAGGTATGGTAAGGGTAGAGCTACAACGCACGCTTCTCACTCATGGGCTGACTTCTATCATCGCCTTCTGTCTTCTCTATTCTTTTATGCCCTTGCGAATGCATGTTTTCTTTTCTGGCTCACACTCAGTCACTCCTAACATTTTATCTCCCTCTTGGAAGTGAAGGATCCTTGTGGAGCTTGGACACTTCATCTGGCTTGGATGTTCGGTGGCTCCCTTGCTAACCTGGTTGCCTAAGTAGTGACAACTGAGGAGGGATAATCCACTCTGACATTGGCGAGCTTTTCCGATTTTCATCATCGGGCAGAATGTTAATGACAAGCAAACTACCCTCTAATTATTCTTGATGTTTTTCTTCTGTTTATGCTTTTTATTTTTCTTTTTTTTATCTTTTGTGCTTTTTTCCTATTATTTATTATGTTTTGATATATGATGATGCAAAAAGAAAACAAAGGAACACAGGAAAATGATACAGCTCCAGTCCTTGTCGTTGATGTTTGTCGATGCCATTGGGGTTTATGATAACTTCTTGCAGTGCCACTGGAAGTCAGAATCAAGGCAGGTGTAACTGTAGCCATCACAACTATTATTGAGATTGAGACTGTCATTGTAAATGCTAAATCTGCTGATGACTTTAAACTACATCTCTGTCTGAGTTGATATCTGCTGTGTTGGCTGTCTCCCACTTGATCCAAGGTATTTGCACGTGTGGGGTTAGATCAGCACTTGGCAAACTAACAAGCTCTAGGTTGGACCCCCACAGAGGAATAAGAACAAGAGTGGCGCATATGAGTGGCGCCGAACAAAACTGAGAAAAGACAAGAATGAACCAAGAAAAAGAAGAACATGAACAAAGCGACAAAAGCGAACACCACAGAAATGGCAAAAGAACAAACTAGGCTAAAGAGAGGCTCGATGGATTCCCCGGGAAAGAACTAGGAAAAGAAAAAGAAAAGGAAAACCCCAAAGTTCATACATCCTCAAAGCTTGCAGGCTCAGATGAGGAGAGGCTGGCTACATTAGGGTATGCAGATGTTGATGTAGGTGTGGGTATTGCCTCCTGCGCATTGATGACAATTGCTCTGAATAGCATCCCGGAGAGTGTGGCAATTATCAATTGAGTGCCCCGAGGCTCGATGATAATCGCACTGCGCTCCTGCATCGTACCACTTTGGAAGTGGGTCCAGTGGCAGACGAGGATCTGGTAGTCACAAAAGTGACACGATCTGAGGGAAAAGGGCACTTAGTGGCCTTCCGAGCGAAGTGAAGTCACTTTCAGTGCGACGATTGCGCCTCTACTTGGGTTGTTGTTCCTACCGAACCGGTGCGACGTGATGCACTGGTTCAACGGTGGAGTGTGTGTATGTGGTGTGTGGAGAACTAGGGGCAAATGCTAATTGATTCTGATCAGGCTGGCTCTCCATTCCAATAGGCTTCTCAGAAGGCTTGATGTATGCGATGGCTGCCCTCTTGGCGTTGCTAGTGTTGACAGTGTTATTGTTGGAGTTGCTGCTAGAAGAAGTGGCTTGCTATGCAAATGTAGAGAGTGCAGGGAAGTTCCCACTTTTAAGCGAAGTCTCCACGCGAGTGCCAGCCCGAATCAGAGATGCAAAAGTAGTGATGGGCTGAATGCTGAGCAGGGCCCCAGTCGTTTGCTGTGGTCCTTTTATAATGATCTCGATAGACTCCTCATCGGAGGGTCTATTCTTGATCTGGGAGGCTAGTGTACGCCAACGACTGACATACTCCCCAAATGATTCGTGGGGGCCCTGTCGGATTACGACCAGATCTTCTCGCTTAGGCATCAAGTCGAGGTTGAAGGAGTATTGCTCCAGGAACGCCTTAGAGAGGTCGTTCCAAGTCTTGATAGAGGCCATGTCGAGGGATGTGAACCATCTAAGTGCCGGCCTTGTCAGACTTTTCTGGAACAAGCGAATCAGAAGCCTTTCATTGCCTTGAAGTTGTGCAAGGTCTCCGCAATACGCCTTCAAATGAGATATTGGGTAGCCACTACCGTTATATCTTTCAAATTCTGGGATGCGGAAATCCGATGAGAGAGTCGCCTCTGGAAAATAGCAGAGGTCCCGGAATTGGTAGGACTGGTGTTCCCCGCCTTGCACTTGATGAAGTGCTCTTTCTAGATCGCCGATCCTTGCCAGGAGAGCGTCTGAAGTTGCTGCTGACGAGGCAGGAGCAACTGATGTGGGTTCCACGTATGTTGTATAGGTCGCGCGTGTGCGCTCCTCTGGATCCACCCTATCGCCTCTTGGTGTCAAGGCATAAGGGCCAACATACCTGTGTGTATGTGTTGAGTGTAAAGATGTCATGCGTGGATGTGCATGATTCTGATGCAAAGGGAATGAATGCATTGCATGCTGTGTCGTGCATGGTGCAGATTGAGGGAGCAGTAGTTGTTGTACCGGTATGATTCCAGGCAATGATCTCGAGGCATACTGCTCCCCAACCAGCCCAGACAACTGGCCACCAGGTGATGGAGTCACATGCTGTGCATAGTGCAGTGAGGGTGTAGGAGGCAATGATGATGCCCTCATCGCCGGAGTAGTGAAGAGCTGAGGCGATGGTATGGGCGATAGTGTAGTGGGGTGAGCCTGCAACGCTAAGGTAGTCTGCATCAAAACCTCAAGGGTTAAGGGAAAAGGAGCAGAAGTAAGACCAGAATAGAAAGCCATGCACTGTAGCCTCCTCGCAAGAGCCAACAGATGTGGTTGCATGGCCGAAGACCAACCGACAGATGGGTCAGAAGGCAAGAGCGAGAAAGGGACGGACCCTATAGCAGAAGTAGCCGCAACCGACTGAATTCTTGGAACAGGAAAGCCCGAGGAAGGAGGTGCATCTGGTACTTCCGGAACATGGGTGGAAATCATCACAACAGATTTAGCGACAGGTTCCCTAGTGAAGAGTGCCTGCGAATGCTCCAAAGTCGGTATAGAATCTCCTTGAACTCTAAAACGGAAAAGATGGAGGGAAGGGGAATCAGCAGAAGTGAAAGACAAAGGAACCGAATCCAGAACTTCCTCCAGGACAACAATAGGGGGCTCACTGGTCGGTTGGGCCATGGCTGACCGCGAGTGAAGATTAATGGAGCTGTAGCAAAGACAAGCGCATGAGCTCTAAGATGAACTGCAGTCGAGAGCGACCAATAGCTCGGAAAAGGCAACAGGAAACAACCACGGGAGGCACTCAAGCTCCTAGTCGAGGACCTCGCAACAAAGTGCCTGAGAAAACAGCTAACAGAAACAAGTATCAGAACCTGGACAACGACGCAAAGACAAATGCAAGTTATTAGGGTTGCATGCCATGACACACAATGCAGATGAATGTCCTAAAATGCACTCTCTCACCATGCATGTCCCATATGGGGTTGACCACACGGGATGCACTCATGGGTTTGG
>JAMKQA010000249.1:0-36962 GCA_024699735.1 Posidonia australis
CGGCCCGAGCCCAGCCGGGCCGGCTATTTCGCGGGCCGGGCCGGCCCGGCCCGGCCCGATTTCCATGTCTAGATATCATCTCACATTTCCTTAAAAGAAAAGATTATTTTTATCTCTGCACAATGTCTTCCTGTGTCTCCAACATGTGTTTCTCAATTCTCGTCCAAAGTCTCTTTCTCAATTCACAAGTGACTGCTATAGATTACACAAAGTCCAATCGTACACAACTCTAAGGGACATGTGGCTCGTTCCATGTCCATGGTCATGACCATAAAAGAGATTGTGGTCATGGCAGTTGTTCTTGTATCCATTGTGGCTAGAGTAACCACGTGCCTAAGAAATGTTGGAAGAAATTTAACATACCAGCTTGGGCTAGAATGTTGTCTACTTGTGCTGTGTCTAAAGATAAGCCTACACAATTGTCCACGAACATGATAACTCTGTTTAACAAGTACGATTAATAAGTATGCTCCAGAAGGAGAGTATTGAAGTTCCTAGAGTAGTTTGGTTAGTGAATCCAACTAGGATTCGTTTTATATGTGTACTTCATGTCTATACCCTACCTCTCTTTATTAGTAGTCCATGAATACAATCCTTTAATTTCTAGGCCATTAATGTGTTGTATTGTGAGCATGGTTCTAAATGTCGATTTCGTGTCGGACTTCGATAAGTTGAAAAACAGACATGTGTCAGGAAAATATCGATATGTCGGAATTATGTCGGTGGAAACACGATAAAAAAAAATTTACATTTGTTTAGAAAACTTCCATTTCAATATCGTGTCGGAGTTGTATTGGTAAATTGAAAATAAGACACGTGTCGGTGAAATTTCGGTGACACGCGTAGACATTTGGTACCATGATTGTGAGTCATTGTGTTGTATATTACTCTATTTCGGGGATTGTTAGCAACTACAAAGTGTTGTTCATTCTGCTTCTATGATACATATGTCAAATACATCCTGAGAGATCTTAATTGGCTAGTATAACCCCAGGAATTATCTTGGATATATGCTAAGTATTAATGGTGATTCTCAAATATCACATAACAGAATGTGATACAACAGGATAGAATGCAATAAAAACATGGGCCTATTCCTAACTCCAAATTGCCAAAGCTAGCCCTTTCATTCAAATCTGAATTAAAAATTAGAGGTAGTCCACGAATACAAATCGTGAATCAAGTAAACAGCAATGAATACAATGTAAAATACATATTACAGTCAAGGAATACAATCCATTGTTTTTCTTTCTTTCATTTCGAAGCCATTGCAAATAATATTTAAAACAAAGGTTCTCTTGATCAATACGTATAGATATAGCGAGTGATCCAGTGAGACCTTCCACCAAATAAAAGAAATTCAACTCTCCCAGATTCTGGAATACGACAGCTTAGGTATAAGATTCTTTGCCTAAAATGTTTTTTGTGAGCACTATATTCTATATCATTCTCAGCAACCATGAAAAACAGTTAATGGTAACAAACACAGCTACTCCATATTACTATGTTTCTGTTTTTATCAGTGATCTTTTAGTCACTTGCCAGGTTAAGTAGGAAAATGATTAAGAATGAATCTGGTGTTATAAGGACAAGTACCTGGATCAGTATGTCAATGACTGGAAGGGTTGAAAGCAATCCTTTCTCGTTGACACTACCAACAATGAAATCAAGAAGCTTAACTAAATGTGAAGCGTGCCTGTTAAGAAACTCAGCTCCACCAGACATTATGTAGTCCTCAATTATATTGACTGCAACCTGCATATTTGACAAAGCAAACAACAAGCCAATGTGAAACTATGTGCCTCTGTGGCGATTAGGCAAGACAGTAACTAGCAACAAAACCAAATTTTCAGTTTCAAACAAGACTGATTTTCAACAACTCTTCCACAAGAAAGTGCAGACAGCACAAAACTCAACACTTTTGACATAAACAAAAGTGAAGTATCCAGTTCAAAACAAACTTTTTAATTCAGTATTTACCCTATACAAGAAAAGGTAAAGCACCAATTTGAAACAATGCTCAAGTATCCCACCCTTCTACTTTATTCCCTGTTATTTTGGAACATTACTGATAATATCTAAGGAAATTTGGAAACAATCTTTGTTAGACTAATTGCGTTGCATGGATCCTTACATGGGTATTGATTTTAATATTGTAGACTCCTATTTATATTTGTCTGGCAGTCAACTTATTTAATTAATAAAAGTTTAATATACCAACATGGTAACAGGAGCCAAATCCTAACCCTAGCTCACCCCCACACCCCGCTGCCACTTCCACCAATGCCAGCGACACAATGTCCTCCCACTTGCGACACCCTATGCTCCCACCACCACACCACTATTACAACAGCCCTCTTTTGCCACCGCTCCTCCCTCTCACAGTCGCCATCGGGGTCTCCTTTCCTTCCCCTTTCTAGGTTGCCATTAGGAAATGTTGAACAATGTGGCAGTTCTGCTCATGGTGATGTAGAGAAGTCCCCACTCTTCTCATCACTCTACCACTCCACAACAACGTGATTACCGCTGTATAGAGCCTTCAATAATTTGCTCCACACAGCCAGTGTAGAGTCTCCGCCTATTCCACATGGCTGACAGATTGAAGCCATCTGCCAGCTCCACATTGTCCAGTTATATGATAAAGAATTTAGTTGGAACGGTCGTAAAGCTAAACAATCAAAACTACATGATACATTCTCATTCAATGAAGATCCTTTTAGCTGTCAATCAAAAACTAAAGCACATCAATAACGCTCCGCCTGACAAGACTGGCATATCATATGAAGACTAGTTGTGTGATCCCGCTGGTGTGTATAATCCTACATCACTTAGTAAACAGTGATGAGTGAGGATTATATAACCATGAGCCTATACTAGAATATCTTACAACTTAACAGTTTTTCCGGTGGTAAGGAAATGAATGGACTCTGGTTTAACATGGGCTAATCTGGTGCAGCCGACCGCACTGGAATGAAGATCCGATGGTCCAAGGTGATTCAACTACATAGATAATTTGCGCTGGTTTAGGTAGATCATGGGCTCCAGTCATAGATCGTGGGCTGAGTCAAGTGGACCTTAGGCTTTGGTCGTGATAGGGAGGTGCTAGAGCAGGCAACCAGCCAAAAGTATGGACAAAGGAGAGTGGCTACACCGTATGACGATCCTGGATTGGGCATTAGTGTCTATGGTTTCACATCACTAGTAAGAAATGATGAGTGGGGGGTATATAACCTTGAGTCTATCCTAGAATACCTTATGACTTAAGCATTTTTTCGATGATATGGAACCAGAAGGACTCTAATTTAAGTAGGTCATAAGCTACGATCACAGATGGCTGGCTAGATCGAGTGGACCTTGGGCTCTGATCGTGATAGAGTGGTATCAGAGTAGGCAATCAGTTGGAAGTATGGGGAATTGAGAGCACCTCCACCACCGGGTAATCTTCACTTGGACATTAATGAGGACATTAAGAGTTTGAATGGGCGTGTCACGACCCGAACGTGATAGCAACATAAGCCAAACTCACTAGCTACATTAATATTATAATCAATACTAATATCTCAACACATTAGCTACAACTATATCACATATTTACTTAACTAAGGCATAAAATCTAAGATGGAACTAAAAGTAAGAAGAAGCTACAAAACTTATGTGCAAAAGTATTATATCACTTCCAAGGAAAATGACTTTATAATGACTCCCAACTACATGCAACTATCCATGTTAAGGTTAATGCATACCTACAAAAAATTATAGAAACAACAATGTGAGTTCCACGTAAAAGAACTCAACATGCTACACCTATAGCATGGATTAGTCCCACCCCATTAATATTTTAATCTACAATTATCCTTACATTAGGGTTACATAAAATATACAAAACCATTCCCAAAAACTCGTAATAACTGAATTACATTTATTTCCAATAAATCAATAACAATATACAAGTGAAAATACCATTAATTTTTAAAAATAACAAAAATGTACCCAAATTGAAACATAACCAATATGTTGGTTAAAACTCAAAAATCCACATATTGCCAAATCAACACATATTCAATAACATACAATCATTATAGCCATCGATGTTCGACACCAAGCAACTGAATCTAGCCTACAAGCAAATGTTAAAAACAATCTGCAATGCCACGTAAGTGACCATCGTGCCAGTCCATTACATCCTAGGTCAAGTACTATCAAATCATCGAACACAAGGCCCTCTATTCGTGTCATAATCATTAAACGCGACAACATCGTAGAACGTGCATATCATGACCAACCTTCCATCGAATCCCACAAGAAACACATATATATTGATATAATATTGGCACTATAGAAACCAAATCTTACAAAAGCCTCTTTCCCATTATAGAAAAACAAACAAACACCGATAATTATTGATCTTTTCAAAATCATTAATTATTTTTCAAAACTAATAATTAAATATAATTCAAAGCTTGTCTAAGCATCAAATAAATGGAATATCGACAACTATTTACTAAAAACATCGCTTAAACTCCCATATGCTTTTGTTAGTTATGTATATGATAAGCACTTTGAATTTCAAGAAAAAGAACCTTCTCATAATGAAATTCAGCAAAACAAAAGTTGAAATCTTATTAAAAAAACATGTTTAAAGATGCTAAATAATTAGGCAACAAGTTGCACAAAAGTTTGAAAGTAAACTCAACCCATATATTATAAAAATTAGCAACTACATAAGCTATGTATGCATATATATATATTTTATACAATAACATAATTAAAATCCATACATTCAACTTAATCATTTCTACCCAAAAACCCATGGATTTAATTAAGTAATTAATGTTTATTACATTACTAACCCAATACCATAGTTTCACGTGCCTTAAAAAGAACTCTTTTCAAAGGCAAGATATAACAATACTTGTCCTTTCCTTAGTTGGAAACCTACTAAACTAGTTCTTCTTCAAGCCACAACGAAACCCAAGGCTTTGAAAATTACAAAGGAGAACGTCGGAAACAAGACGTAAGAGGGAAAAGAGAAGAAATACATGATGTATTGTCAGGTTTAAAAGCACAAGTTATATATCTTCCTTTAAATTAGCTTATTTGAAGGAAGAGTAAGATGGAACATTAGATCTTAATCTAACAAATGCACTAAAAACTATCTATTTTAAGATAACACTACTAATAGTTTTTTTTAGGAAAAATTTTTCTAAATTTATTTAATTGCATTTATGTGTGATAGTTATTGCTTGTGGTTCCTACTTGTCAATTTCCACAAAAAATTATTATTTCCATTAGTTATTAAGGCAATTTTAATACGGAAGATTTAGGTTCTTACCACAACAAATAAAAAATTTTGTTTTCAAATTGTGTTACGTTTTCGAATTGAATTATTTTGAATTGCATTACGTTTTTATTAGTTAAAGCATTTTTGAATTTCCATTCTCGTTTTTATTAAGTAATCCTGTTTACAATTAGTATTACTAAATAGGAAAGCATGTTCAAAAACAAGCGTAATTTCAATTTAGTAATACTATTTCACGTTGAAGTTTATTAGGTTTAGTAACACTATTTTCAAATATTGCAACTAAATATGTTACCTTGTTTTAATTTGAATTAGTATTTGTTATATAATATTGACTTTGATCGAAATTTGTTCAGTTTAGTGATACCATTTTTGAAATAGTACTTCTTGATATGTGGTCGTGTTGTAAAACAATTACAATTTATGTTTAGTAAGGCGATTATATTTTTTAAATTTGCTCCATTTCGTAATACTAGAATTACGTTTGGTTAAAAAATTTATTTGTTTGGTTCTTGACGACTACAAAAACACAATGAGTTACCCCTCGATGGGGTGGTGAAGATTCCTATTGGGATTGTGAGAAAGCAGTGACTCAACTCTTGTTGGGACAACGAGAAGGCAACATCACATCAAGGGCTACGAGAAGGTGACGGGTCGACTCTTGATGGGACGAAGGAGGCAACGTCGCGCAGGGAGGGGAGCATTCACGTGGCGATGTGCGTTGCAGGCTACAAGAAGGTCGTTACAAAAAAAAGCCTAAAGCAACAAAACACATGCACTCGCTCCTTCCACTTCTCTCCAATTTCTACGTGCTCTGATCCCTCTTCTCCTGTAGAAATCGAAACTGAGAATTTCTCTCATTTCCGCTGCTTCTACTGCCGCAATCTCTACACTTACCCTCCCAAATCCCATATTGTCTCTCAAGTTTATCTTAAGGGTAAAGGTAGTTTTGGGATTTGATCATAATAACCACCATGAACAATTAAGAATGGAATACTATGTACGAGGAGGAGGTTAAGGGAAGGTGTAAGCATAAATCTCAAGAATGATTGATAACAAGAGACAATATAACTCTGATGGAATTGAGACGAGCTACATGAGAGAAAGTCTAAGTAAAATCAATACCATATGTCTGAATAAACCCATGAGTAACATCTAGTTTATATCTGTCTACGCTCCCACTAGCTTTGTATTTGATAGTATATATCCATATACAAGTGACCATTGTAGCTCTCACAGTATAGGACACCAACTCAAATGCCACGACTAGTTAGAGTAGCAATCTCCTCATCTGTCCCAGTCTTCCAATGAGAAAGTGATAATGCCTCCTGATGATTCCAGGGAGTAGACTCAACACAAAGTGACAAGACAAAACTACGAAAACAATGGTGAAGAGAATAATATGACACAAAATTGGAAATAAGGTGAGCAGTGCAATTACAGGTATCTTTACGAAGAGCAATAAGAGGATCAGATGAACTGGAGGACACATTTGCATCTGCAAAGGAGACCGATTTAGTTATGGAAGGCACTGGTGTGACCTGCCATCGTCTGTATACCTGCAAGGGAGGAGAAATATCTAGAGACATCCTGAGACTTAAATAGAGATGGAAGGAGGACAGACTCAATAGAAGGTGTAGACTCATCAGAATAACATGTGGACTCAAAAAAAGTGACATCAGTAGAGACATAATATTGTCAAGTAGGAGGATGAAAACAACGATAACCCCTTTGTGTTCTGAAGTACCCTACAAACATACACTTAATTGCTCTAGGAGACAATTTATCCAGGCCAAGAGAGAAATTCTGAATAAATGTCACACCCAAAAATACAAGGAGTCAAGGAAAATAGAGTTGTATCTGGTCTAAGATGACGAAGTGAAACCTTGCCTCCAAGTGGAGCAGACGGCGTTCGATTTATGAAGTAAGTGACAATGAGCATAGTATCAAACCACAAAGATTTTGAAACACCTATATGAAGCATAAGCATACGAGTAACATATAATATATGTCTATGTTTACACTCGACAATTCCATTTTGTTGTGAAGTATGAAGACACGAGGTCTGATGTATAATTCCTAGGAAAACACAATGAGATGCAACTGTAGATTTAACAAAATCCACGGTATTATCAATACGTAAAAATTTTGGAGTAATATCAAACTGATTTTTTATTTTTGTAAGAAAAATTTTGAGAACATCAAAAATATGACTACGGTCTTTAAGTAAATACACTCAAGACACTATCGAAAATCATCGACAAAAACAATGTAATATCTATGATCAGACACTAATGAAACTCTAGACGGACTCCAAACACCACAGTGAACTAACTCAAACATACTCTGACTCGATACAAGATGCAAATGTTAAAGAAAACACGATGGTGCTTACCCAACTAACACGATTCACAATCCAATGAGAAACAGAAGACCCAGGTAATGTCTATTGAAGCTTCTGGTGAGAGGATGATCTAACCAGGCATGCCACAATGAAGCTGGCTCAGAAGTGAATGACACAGATATGAACCTTCGAGGTATACCATCACTAACCAACAGGTACACACCATTTTCTTGCTTACGACCCAAACCAATCCTTCTCTCCATCTGTAAATCCTGAAAAGTGGAATGGAAAGGAAAAAAGTGACATAACAACGTAATTGTTTGGTAATGGCATTAATTGATAGAAAATTAACAAGGAAATCAAACACAAACAAAACATTTTCGAGAGAAAGTTGTGAGGAGACTTGCACAACTCCTCCTGAGACAACACAAGATCGACCATCAACAATTGTCACAGATCGAATATCAAAAAGTTTAGACAAACTAGTAAACAAATTTTTTGTACTTAACATATGAAAGGAGACATCGGAATCAATGATCCAAGATGGATCCCTGGAAGCAAAGAGAACACTAGTACCTGAGGAACTTGCTCATGTAGCAGTGACGGCGGGATCAATAACCTTTAGCTGTAAAAGCCGCTCATAGTCAACCTGAGACACAGTAAAAGTCTACTCATCGCTGATGAAAGTCACTGATGGTGACTTTGTACTAACATGTATTGTCAATAGTCAACCAAGTAGAACCTAACATCGATCTACTCGAAGTCCCATTCATCCACAGTGTGAGCATTTACAACGTCCACCACTGTCTCACCTACCACGACCACCTCTCCAGTGATCACCACATCCACGTCCCCTCGTGACTGTCATAGCGGATGACTCAAGAGTCGAGGTAAAAGTCCTTGTAGAAATCTGTAACACCTTGGCAAAAGCAATCTGTAGCTCAAGAACACTATCAACACTCAAAATCTATCTTTAAATCTGTAAGCTCAAATCACAGGTTGAATAAATAGATGGCCAATGCAAGTTCCTCTCGATATCTCTTCATCTGCCTAACATCACCAGTAAGGGATTGATACAACTCAAATACATCAAGTAAAGCTCGTAGAAGAATGAAATGTTGTTATACTGTCTTCTCACCCTGACGAAGTGTAAACAACTACTCATAAACCTCAAACACCCAAGAGATGCTCTTCTCCTGTCCATATGTGAGGCGACATGTATCCCAAATCTTCTTGGCTGGTCACAATAACATAACACCCCGCGCAACTGCAGGTTCCATACTGTTGTCAAGCCATGTCACAATCGCTGCATCATCGACACACCAATCTTCATAGGCAGCACCTTTACGGTCTGGAGGAGGATGTGTAAGATGCTTCAACTTCCCATAGACTACGATAAAGCTCTCAAAACTTTGCGACCAAAGAAAATAATTTGTACCATTGAGTTTCTCAGAGGTGCCACAAAGAGGCTTCACCAATGACTCACGAGATGCCATGTTAAGAGAAAAAAAGGAATAATCACACAAGGCATGAACCGAACTGCTTACCAACACATGTGGATATGACATATCCACACACAAATGAAGACGAGAGACGGAAGGAGGCCTAAAACATAGCCTGAGACGTCTGACAACAGCACAAAAGGGGATAAGCTGTCCCGATGATCGGACAAGAGAGGGCGAGGGACCTCACCGACGACTGGACATGCGCCTACGAGGCCTGGAAGGGCCGACGGGTGGCCGAAACGGGCCTAGATGGGCCGATAGGTTGGGGAGTTCGTAGCAAAGACTCTAACTGGGGAAGTGAGGCCGGCAAAACCGCAGCTAAGGACTAGTGACGATGGTTGGGGCCTGGTCGGAGATGCCAATGTCAACAGAGGTCGACGGAGGGGAGGAACTAGCCAACGAAGGTGGGGAAGGAAGGGAACGTCTGCCTAGGATTTTTCCCTGTGCTCTAGTACCATGTAAGAAGTAAAAAGTATAAGGGAAAAAGTCTCTATTGCATGTTGTGTAAGGTTACATATATATAGGATCTACTAGATATCTTAGACTAAATAGATATCCAATAACCCAGTTAACTAATAACATAACCAACACACAAATAGACATATAACTCTAACAAACTCAAATTTAATAACAAAAGCAATACATTAAGGGGGAGAATGTAATGATCACGCTAGTGTGTATAGTACTACCACATTACTTAATGAGAAGTGATGAGTAGTAACCATGTAGCCATAAGGTTATACTAAATACCGTATGGGTTTAGCGTTTTTCTAATGATAAGAACATCAAAGAGCTCTGGTTTAAGTAAGTCATAAACTACTGTTACAAATCGTGACTGGCCGAGTGAGCCTTGGGCTCCGATCATGACAAGTTGGTCACTGAATATTGTGTCACATCTTAGTTGATCAACAACATAAAGAAATGCATATCCTCTTCTACTATTTTTTCTACCAACTGCAAAAGGGATTTGGGATATATTACATTAACTATATAGTCACGGGCAGATGAATCACGAGTATTTGAACTGTATAAGCAATTGTTCTCGACTTGTCGCTTCAACAAAGTGAACAGTCAGTCACTGAGTTATACACGAATCTGCAAACTATTATGCACAAATTAAGCATCCACCAATCACTTGTTCATGATATGATGAAATTGAAGGAGTATCTCCACTTTTCGTACAGAAATCAGTAGTCAGACCCATAGTTAGATTTTTAGGATCAGCTTTGCTCCCACATTGTCGTCGACTATCTCACGTGTTATATGCATCTCCACGGTCACACTGACTTCCATACATATAGTTTGATCCATTGATCAACCTGTTATAGCAATCACCCAAGGGTGATGTGGTTGCCATCAAGACTCAAGAGAGATCGAAGAGATAGAGAAAAAAGTATTCATTGTGGATGTACAAATCTTATTGCAAACAAATGCTGGAAAAATTTTGACAAACCAACATGGACACAAATAACTACATGCAATGCTTATTCCTCTGTTTCATCATTGGTACAGTCAACCCTATGAGTTACCCACTATGCAAATAGATATGATCGTTTTCTACAGCTTCAGGCAAGTCAGACTACACCCATTGCATCGCATGCAACTACTTCAGGTGCTTTCTTAACCTCATCTACTAAAAATCTCTTTGTTTCATTGTCTAGCACACGTAGTATTAAACGTCAGTTTCGTATCGAACTTCAGTCCAACAAAAATAGAAAACATGTCGAACATCGATAGAAATGCAGTAAATTCATAAAAGTCCACGAAAATAGTCAAAAAAAACTTTGAATTTTGATTTGAAACTCTAAAATAGATTGAAGTAAGAAAAAATCTATATCTAGAACTACTTAGATCAATTTTTCTAAACATGTATCATAATAAAATATGCTACATAAACTTAATACAAATATCCTAAAACATAAATACTATCTAAAAATGCTTAATAAATGTATAAATCATACTTAAAATATTTAGTATATGCTTAAAATGAATAGTTTTCGCAACATTTAATATAGAGAGAAACTAGAGTTGAGAGAACACTTAAATGTTAGAGATATAGAATTTGATTGAAGATCATCCCATATGTTGCTACTTCACAGAATCTACAAGGGTCTTGCTGTAGGGGTCGTGAGGGCAACACCCCTGTCCCAAAACGGTATACGATTATATGAGTGTATTGATTTTACTAATTTTATAGATTTTATAGAATTATTAAGTTAGATTTATGTTTTATTAGGTTAAATATATGTATTATTAGGTTAGATTTATGCAATATCAAGTGATTAACATCAAAACACAACAAAAAAAAATGAAAAAACCTAAGACCATCTATGTAAAATGTAGAAATGTTGGTACTTTGTGTGTGTCAACCCATATAAAACCTTCAGCAGCAAAGAATGCAGACAACAATAGGAAAAATTCAATGTGTTGACATTAAAAGCAAGCGTGTCGGTCAACACATGATTTCCATGTGTTGAAAATTCGACGTGTCAGTCAACTCACTCGTTTCGATATCTGTGCCGATATTTCCACCAAAACACAAAACTTTTCTATTTACACCTATATGTTGTTTCCCTAAATTGCAAGACCGACACGTGTTGGCGAAATTTCGTCGACACATGTCGATCTTTGGAACTATGCTAGTACATTCTTTATTCCTTTTGTTTCCATTACTAATGGTAACTATTTTCCTGTAAAATGAAGAGTTGTCAAGGCCTTTTCTCATTTTTCTCTTAAAAATATTATGCTTGCTCCTCAATTTCCAGTTAATTTATTATCCATTAGTAGGACAACCAAATCTCAAAATTGTTTTATTACATTATTCCCTTATCATTGTCCTTTTCAGGATCAACAGATCTGTAGACTAAATGAAGGATTAGCTTAGGCCATGAATAGATTAGCACGTATTAGCTAGAGACATGAACATATTAACACGTACCTACTAGATCATGAGGATACTCCCATTTGTCTTCTCGCTTCTACATCTATTACAAAATCTCCCTTATTATGGCAATATCGATTAGATCATCCATCACTTCATAAGCTTCAGAAGGCCCTTCCTTAGTTGTCCTTGTCTCCATTTGATTGTGAGACATATCAACTAAGTAAGTATCATCATGCTACCTTTCAAAGTCAACTTAATACTATTAATTATAGTCAATTTGTGTTGATCCATTCTAATACTTAAGGGTATTATCAAGAGTCATGTCCCTGATATTATTAAAAAATCCTACAATGAAATAAAAATATAATTTTTTGCTTCCAATAATGCTTAAGCTTGTCAACATGATGTAAAAAATCTTCGTTCTTCTCAAGGAATCATTCGTCATATCACATGTCCATACACCTCCCAAAAAGAAATACCATATCTTGAATGTTGCATGTACTATCATGAAACAAATGAATGTACTAAAATACTTATGATATGATGCTACTACATACCTCATCAATAGGACGTCGTCTGCTGTTTTTTATGAAGACATTCGCTTTTGGAGACTTATGTCCTAATCATCTCGTGTACTTAAGAGTGACTATTTTGCGCATATTTTAACTCTTTATCTCGACAAAGTGTCTCTTAAGGCTTTGAAATGTGTTGATCTCGACAACGTTTACACGTGTCTGGACGCTAATTGACTGTATCATTTAAGGGTTACAAGGGTTTTTAAACAAGTCACGTCCACATAGTCATTTTTTCCCATGTCACCCGTTTACACAACCATTTTTATTACGATACACGGTCATTTTTTTCCCATGTCACCCATGTACATAGCCAATTTTCAATTTGTCATTGCTCTTCTTCTTCTTCTCTTCTTCTTTTTTCCCTTTGTTGCACATTAGTTAGGTTATTTGTTTAATTAAATTACCCTTGGTGGAATATTAATTGTATATATTCAAGTAATTTCATGAATTTTGTTCGTTATATGCATGTCACATGTTTTCTTTTTTGTACCCTCAATGGTTCTTCATTAAACCCATCCCTAAACACCCACATAGCAGTGTAGAAATACAATCTATGTTGCGTTCATTTCCCAATTTTTAAAACATTGATCCCACATTAAGAAAATACCTTTGTTGATGTCACTTTCTGCAAGTATACACATTATTTTAGTTCTCCACAATCCATTGATACTATTAGTACAGTTCCTTTTCCTCTGCCTATCAATATCTCGATTGATACTTTGGAGATGTCTAGTACCATAGAATCAAATGTCGATCCGTGTTGACTATATTTCGTCAACACATATTGGTTCATGAAAAGAGGGGAACGAAATACATAGGCATGTCGCAACGTACCTGATTTCCATGGATATTTTGAGGTATCCGCAGCATCAGTGGGTGTCGATGGATGTTTGATTTTTCTACACACTACAAAACTCAACATGGGCGACATACCTTCCCCGCAAACCGACACAGACGACGCACCTTCCCCACAACCTGTGATCCTCTGCTTTGCCTTTAAAACGAAAGGGTTTCCTTCGTTACCTCATCACCTGCGCCTTTCTCCTCTCCTTCGTTACCTCATCAATGCGTCATCTTCCGTCGTACGTCGTCTACCCTCGCATCAACTAGTCATCTCCGACGACAGCCCATCATCCACCATATGCTCCTGCGTAGTCCAACCATCACCACCGACGGCCAGTCATCCGTCGTCTCCTGCACCGTCTAGCTTCTCCGACATCGTCCACCGCTTCCAGGCTCCAACCGTCTGCTCCATCAGCCTATGAAAGTTCCAGCATGAGTCTCCACCTCGCGATTTGGTTCGTCCCATCCCCGTCTACATACATATTTATGTCTCGAACCTTCCATTCTTTTCTCCCCCTTTTTTTAAGAGTAGGCATGTTCCCTCTTTTTTTTGGTAAACTTAAAGCATGAGCCATCCATTCTTTCATATATTTTTTCTTTTATAGTCAATCATTTCTTTTATTTAAGTAATTTTTATATTTATTTCGTAATTAATTAAAAAATAAAGATTTAACTTAATAATATAGATGATAGATTTAAGATTATAATTTTATAAAATTAGTAATTTTTTATAATTTTAAAAAAATAAGAATATTTCATAATTAATTAAAAATCAAGAAAAACTAAAAAAAATCAAGCCTCCAACCTCTATCGATCTGCCCCAACCAGGTTCGTCCACTCACCCATGTTGTCCCTTTTTTTTTGTTTTAAAGTGTAGAGGAGAAGGTACAGGTGTCGTCCAACAGGTTCTCCCTATTTTGTATTTGTTTTAAAGATCATGCCATTTAAGCTTTATCATATATCTATTTTTTTTTTCTGTTCTTTCTTGCAAATGAGATTTTAATGCCTTCTAAGTTCCAAAAAGCAAAAAATATACATGGAACATTAACAATAATCATTATTTTCAATTCATCCCATAGATGATAGATTTAACATAATAATTTTATAAAATCAGTAAAAAAAATTATTATTTTTTTAAAAACTAAGAATATTTCATAATTAATTAAAAATCAAGAAAAATTTAAAAAAAATCAAGAATGATTGTAAAAATCAAGAATAATTATATTCAATGTATTTCTATTTGTTAAATCATAGGTTTTTGCATGCAATTTCATGTTTTTCGGGTGATTTACAATATAGATAACTCTGCAATTTTATTTGTTGATTTAATTTTATTATCTTTAATTAATACTTATCCCATGCTTAATAATATCATTTTAGTATTGTTGTACCACTTTCATATTATGCCATAACTACAAGATTGTATTATTTAAAACAACTTCCATTTAAACCTTGTTTTTTTAATTGACATCTAATCTTGGATATAAAGTGTAAACCTAAATCATAGTTAGATTTAACATAATATTACATAGATCTAAGGTTTTTTCTAGTTTATTTTGTTATTTTAAATCTTGTTGTTAATATTTTAAAATACAATTATATAAATTAGTAAATTTTTAAAATTTTAAAAAAACTAGAATATTTCATAATTAATTAAAAAAATTGAAAAAATTGAAGAAAAAAAAGAATGATTGTAAAACCACTAAAACATGTAAAAAAATCAAAAAATATTTGAATGCATTATTTCATTAAATTAATAACAACTATCATTTGTTTTCAACCTTCATAATATCAAAATCCTCAGAATCTAAAAATAATGGAGGTCGGAGTGATGTTAAGGGAGTTAAATCAGAAGATCTAGGTTGGGTGTATGGATATCCTATTGATAATGATAAACAAAAAACACAATACAAATATTATAATAAGTAAATGAAAAGTAGAGGAATAACAAGATTAAAACAACACCTTGCCGGTGGATACAGTAATGTAGCTAAGTGTAAATCGTGTCCATCTGTAGTTTCTGCTCAAATAAGAGAGCTATTAAAGGACAATAAAGCAAAAAAAAGTGACAAAAAGAGAAGAGAAGAAAGGTTCAACAAGATTCGTTTAAATGAAAATACTTCTTGTACTATTCCCATATCGGATTCAGATGATGATATAGTTTATCATGTAGACTGTGATACCTTAGAAGACAGAGAAATGTATAAAAGAACAATAATGGAGTCAAGAAATGAAGAATGGCACAGAGAATAAATTGAAAGATTTCATATGACGAGTAGTACTTGTACTTACAAGAGAAGTGGAAGTGACAGTGGCAATGGCATGACACAAAAGGATAAAGGTAAAGACATTGCAGGAATGTGTAGAACATATAGTGAAAAAAACGACGATCCAGATGCAACTACAGTTAGAAAAGAAGTCTCAAAACAAAAAACAATTAAAGACATGTTTGAAAATATCAGGGAAAAAGTTGATTAAACTGTAGCAAAATATATGTTCTTCAATGTTATCCCTGTAAAAACAGTAAAGAGACCTTATTCTGGTAAAGACACCAACTGAGTATGAAATTATGAACAAGTACCATAAAACAAAGAATGAAGAATTAAAAACTTGCATGGCAATGGTCAGTTTATGAAGTGACTGTCATGTATGATGGTTGAACAAATACCATAAAGAAACAGATCATCAACTTCATGATTTATTGTGATAATCGTATAATTTTCTTGAAATCCATTGATACTTCTGATATTCTCGAAGATTACAAGTACATATACAAGCAACTGGAAGAAATCATTAAATAAGTGGGAGTAACAAATGCAGTGCACAATGTAACTGATAATAGAAGTAACTTTAAAAAAGCTAACTCCAAGATTATGAGAATGTATAACATATATTGGACACCATGTGTAGTCCATTGTATTGATCTAATAATTAAAAACTTTGGAAAGACGAAATTGATAGAAAAGACAGTGAGAGATGCAATGATTGTAACAAATTTCATTTACAACCATTCTTTTTTACTAACTTTAATGAGGTCACCCAAGTATTATAGTGGTGATTTGATTAGTCCAGAAGTCACAAGACTTGCAACAGATTATATTGCTCTCTAAAGTATGAGAGATCAAAGAAATGGACTAAGCTATATGTTCAATTTACCACAATAGTACAAATACCACAAGAGTGAAAGTTCAATTGGTAGGAGAGTAAATTCAATTATAAATAATGTACATTTTTAGGAAAATTGTCGAAAGATTATACATATTATGACGTCAATTTCAAAGGACCTTCGATTAATGGATGGTAATAAGAAGCCTACCATGGCTTTCTTATATGAGACAATGAGACTGATAAAAGATGTTATGGTTGATGCAGCATACAGATCATCTAAAACATATCTCAAAATTATAGATAACAGATGGTTTAACATGATTCTTCATCCTCTACATGAAGTTGGTAAACATTTTAACATGTACATTCATATTTTTCATCATTATATTTCATTTGTTACATAATTGTTTGTTAAATGAGTTTTTTTGTCATACTAGTGAATGGAGAACAACTTCTAGATAAAGAACAAGGTAAACTATCTTCTAGAATTACTAGTGAAATGAACAATGATGTAGAAGAATATATAAGCTCATTAAAACGTTCTTGTAAACATATTCCAAGCTTAGGGGGTGATAGTAATACAAATGATGACGACAACACACAACCATCAGGCGACCATGATGGTAACAATAAAGATGTAACCCCACCTGCAACAAAAGAGCCATAAGAACAAAGAGAGACGTAAAGACTACTTAGTCCATTTACAGGGAAGGATGCCTTCACACATGCTACACAAGATAAAGATCATGGAAACCAACCAGAAATTCATTATCAACAACGGGATCGTCATAATCAACAACTAGAAGAAGATTCTTGGAACAGTTATACAAGAGGATATTTGATAAACTCACTTAACTCTTTGAATATTCATGATCCTAGAGATCCTTATGATTATAATTCTTATGGAGGTAGTTATGTTGGATAAACTATAGCACTCAAAACGATTGGACAAGAACAACAT
Source organism: Posidonia australis (assembly GCA_024699735.1). NCBI lineage: Eukaryota > Viridiplantae > Streptophyta > Magnoliopsida > Alismatales > Posidoniaceae > Posidonia > Posidonia australis. Next base: position 17,520 of record JAMKQA010000249.1, read on the forward strand.
CTTATTATGCTCCAAGTGAACAAATTGGATAGAATATGAATTCATTATTTCATTACGCACCTTCTTCAACACAATATGAAAAGCAATCACCTGAACGTCCTCCAAGTCATTCTTATAGTCCTCGACAGCCTCAACCAGTATATATAATTCCACAATATCCACCAATAGAAGTCCTAATACAACTACCAATATTACAATACCACTACTTCATCAATGAATATCAGACATATTATAATCATATGTCTTGGAACAGCTATGTGTTGTAGAGAGAGCCTCAAATTCGACAACAAATTCATCGAGAACACAATATGACTAATGTACAGGAAGAATATTTTGATCAACCAAGTCATTCTTTATGGTATTAAGCATATATAAAGTAACTTTTTTGAGTCCTTTTGTTTTTAAACATTTATTAAGTATTTTTATGTATTATTTATACTTTAGGATATTTTTATTAGATCCATCTACTGTATTTTCATGTGATACATATTGAAGAAGTTGATCTAAGTAGTCTAAGATGTAGATTATTGCTTACTTTAACTTATCTAAGAGTTTCAAATCAAAGTTCAAAGTTTTTTAACCATTTCCATGAACTTTCGTAAATTTACCACGTTTCCACCGACATTTCCACTGGTGTCCGACACGTTTCCTATTTTTGTCGGACCGAACTCCGACACGAAACCGACGTTTAATTCTATGCCTAGTACTCATCCAAATATTCCATTAAAAGTGTATACTCATCGTCCATGAGTACAACCACCACCCTAGAACCTGTAAATGCATCTCCATCACCTCTTGATTCCGATCTTCTAATTGCCTTTAAAGGTAAAAAATATGTCACTACTCATCCTATTTTCAATTTTATTTCACCTTCACCCATGTATCATCCTATTTTGTTTCGTGTGTCACTACTCATCCTATTTCCATCAGTTTACTTTGTCTCTTTGTTTTAAGTCTACTCCCAAAAACTACATAGTGACTATGCAGGTACCTACAAGAAGGCTACAATGGATAAGAAAATAAATACACTATTATCTAGAGAAACATGTAAAATGGTTTATCCACCAACAAATACAACTATTATTGAATATCAATAGGTCTACACTATCAAGTACAAACTAAATGACTCCTTTAGACAAATCTAAAGATAGATTGGTTGTAAAAGGACTCACTCAAACATTTACTGTAGACTATGGTGAGGTTTTCTCTCCAATAACCTAACTAAATTCCATCTAAGTTCTGTTCTCTCTCACGATCAACAAAAGAATACTTCAATACAAAGAACATTAAAAGTCTGGATATTTGTTGGGCATGATTTGCTCACAGCAGACATGGTTTAATTTTATCTCAAAGAAAATATATTCATGATTTGCTTCACAAAATAGGATTATTAAGATGCAAAACTGAAAGCACATCGGTTGAACAGAATCCAGATTTTCAGGCTGAACTGTTTGTTGGAAAGATACAGAAGGCATTATGTTAAGAACTCAGTTAATTCATGCAAAAGCCTAGGATGATTCATTGGAAAGAAGCACTTAGGATGCTTGCTTATGTTAAGAACTCACCAAGAAAATGTCTTACCTATCAGAAGGATGGACATCTCAATATTAAAGCATATTCATTCAAGTAACGCAAGAGATAAAGTAGACAGAAAATCTACATAGGATATTGCACTTATATAGGAGAGAATCAAGTCACTTGAAGAAGTAAGAAACATGTTGGAGTGTCTAGATCGAGTCCAGAATTAGAATACACATCCATGGCACACATTGCTTACAAGATGATGTGGCTGAAATCTTTTATAACTAAGTTGGGATTTTCCAATCAATCTCCCATGCTGATGTATTCCAACAACCCAACGACAATCTACACAATCAACAATACAGCATTCTAAGTCCACCAAACATATTGAGATGAACTACTACTATATCACAGATGTTGTTATGAATGGCTACATATCAACTCTTTTCACTTCTTCCTCTAAGTAGCATGCAAATATATTTACTAAAGGCTTACTCTTAAATTATTTTGAGGATTTATGTAGCAAACTTGGCATATATAATATACATATATATATACACATATACTCCAACTTCAGGTGGAATGCTAGACTAATTATGTCATAGGGATCCTCACATGGGTATCCATTTAACTATAATAGATTCTTAAAAATATATTTGTGTGGGAGTCAACTTATTTAATTAATAAAAGTTTAATATTCCAACAATCTTCATTAAACTAAAAAACAAAATTATACATATGGCTTAGTCTTCTGAATACAGGCAGGTCAAAGCCTTGAGAAAACAGGAGAGTCAAATCCAAGGCATCCTATTTGCGTTTATAACGCTTACATATTTTGCACACAGCGCTACACATTTTCCAGAATTTAAAAAGTCCCAAAAGTTTTGAAAGCTTCCTTTGGCAATTATCCAGTTTCACTAAAAGATATGATATTGACATTAGGTTGCTGGTGATACATTTTCAGCAAAACAGAAGATGCATATGTTAGATTAAGGAAAGAGAGAGAGAGAGAGTTGTATTAACGAATATAGTTACATATATAATGTATAAATGGATATCCAACAACTCATATAACCAAGACAACTAAAATCACATAACATAACACTCCCCCTCAAGCTAGAGCATATATATCTACTATACCCAATATGATACATAAAGAGCTAAAAATCCCTACACCAAATCTTTTAGTGAAAATATCAACTAACTACTCTGACGACTGAGTATATGATGTTCAAATCATTCCATGCATCGTCAAATCTTTAATGAATAACAGTCAACTTCTATATACTTTGTTCATTCATAAAAAATGAGATTATTGGTAATGAGCATAGTTGTTCGGTTATCATAATGCATAGAAATCGAAGTTTCAATAGTGAAATCAAACTCTGACAGGAGTGATCTGACATCAACTCGCAAGTCATTTATGCCATGGACGTGTATTCCGCCTCTATACTGGACCGAAAAACCATATTCTGCTACTTACTACGTCAAATGACAAGATTTCCTCACATACGTGCAGAACCTCTGTCTACAGCATAACCTAAATCAAAGTATGCTTCCATCATCAAATGACCACTTTTTCTACATATTAGCCCCTTTCCAGGCGCACCTTTGATATGTGCACGAACACGTAATGCTTCATCCTAATGTGTTTTCCTAGGTTCATGCATAAATTGACTAAGTAGGCTTATATATGCATAAATTGACTCAATAGGCTTCTAACTGTGTCACTGTCAAACATAAGAATTTACCAATCAACTATCTAAACTGACCAGGATCCAACAATAACTCTGAAATAGTACCTCAAAAGGATGGAAGTGCTTTCTGGTTTGCATTCCAACAATCATGTCTCCTGAAGAAGGTTCAGAACATACTCTCTATGACAGTGTCATCTTCTACTTTCCATAAGCAAACTTAATTCCAAGGAGGTACCGTGACTTACCCATATCCTTAGTGACAAAGTGTGTCCTAAGGTGCTCCTTTATCAGCCTAATGCCTACTATATATTATTGTTTGTCACTAATATATCATCAACATAAACTATGAGTAAAACACACCTAATTGCAGTCCTATTATAGAACACAAAGTGATCAACTACACATCTCTAGAAGCCTCCTGTCATGACCACTTGACTAAATTTTTCATGCCTTGGAATTTTGTATTAATCCATAAATGGTATTCTTTAATCTACATACTTTATCCTCCCCTTGAGCAACCTTGGAGGTTACTCCATAAACACTACCAAATCACCATAAAAGAAAGCATTTTTCACATCTAACTAGCATAACTCCCATAAATTGTTTATAGCAACATATAACAATACTCCAATGGGGTTGAGACATGTAATAGGTGAGAAGTTCTCTGCGTAGTCAACCCCAAAAGTCTAAGTGAACCCCAAGTAACCATTCTGACTTTATACTTATCAACTGTGCCATCAGCTTTATACTTCATTGTGTATACCCATCTGAGGTGACTACAGTAATTCCAACAGGACAAGTCACCAACTTCTAAGTGCCACAATCTGATAATGCCCCTATTTCCTCATCCATGCTTAAAAGAAGCACGATAGTGCTTTCCTAACTAACACGACTCACACTCGAATGGAGAGACTAAAATCCATGACATGGCTTCCAGTAACTTCTAATGTAATGAGTTGCCTAACAAGTGATGCCATAAGACATAAGACTCAGATATAGACGCCACATATGTAAGTCCTTAAGGTATATCATCATTAACTAGAACGTACACACCATTACCTCGATCACAATCCAAACCAATCCTCCTCATCGTTCATAAATCCTGAAAAGTACAGTGAAAAAGAAAAAAAGTCACATAACAAAGTAGTTGCTTAGTGATGGCACTAATGGAAAGAAGGTTAACAGGAAAATCAGATACATGAAGGATATTTTCAAGTAACAGATAAGTAAAGGCCTGCACAACTCATTCTCCACTAACCGAACAAGACCGACTATTAACGATAACCACTGAACGGAGCTGAGATAAACACGTAAAAAGCTTTTTTGTACCTACATATGGGAAGAGACACCTACGTCAATGATCCAGGAGAGTATCCCTGGAGGCTAAGAAGGCACTACTACCTGAGGAAGTGGCATGGGAAGTAGTGGCAACGGAGTTAGTGACATTTACAACCTGAAAAATGAAAAACATCTGCTCCTCACTAGTGCAAGTAGTGGAAGATGACTCAGTGGTAACATTCGTTGTCTGAGGACAACCAATGATATCCCAACATCAATCTATCTTGTGTCCCATCAGTCCACAGTGTGAGCATCATAGACGTCCTCCAGTGTCTCCACGTCCACGACCTCCACCTCAGGAGCCACCATGTCCACGACCTCGCATCGATGCCATTGCTGACTATTCTCACACTATAGTAAGGGTGGCAATTGAAATCCGAAGAACTCTAGCAAACATGGTCTATAAGTCAAGAACATTGTCTACACCTAATATGTGACCCCTTATCTGAGAACTGAAATCCAAGTTTAAACTAGATAAGTAAGCGACAACGGTGAGCTCCTCATGATACTAGCGTAACTAATGTCAACTGTCAATGACTGATAAATGTCAAACTCATCAAGAAAAGCACGAAGGACAGTGAAGTGCTCTTGAACCAACCGATCCCCTTAACGTAATGTGAACAGCTGCTCGTATAACTCAAATACTCGAAATATATTCTTCTCGTGGTCATATGTGGAACGTAAGGTATCTTAAATTTTCTTTGCCGAACGTAACATCATAACCCCTTGTGCAACCAAAGGCTCCATACTGTTAACCAACCATGAAACAATGACTACATCAATAGCAAGCCAATTATTATATGTATCTACTTTGCTATCAGGAGATGGATCTGTGAAATGCTTCAACTTTCAATGTGCTAAAACAAATGCCTCAAAACTCTATGATCAAAGGAGGTAATCCTTGCCAAAAAAAACTTCTCAGAAGTCCCACTAAGATTCTTCACCAAGGAATCATGAGAAACCATAGTAACAGATATGAAAAATGATAAATAAACCAATGCACAAACGAAATTGAGAGAAGACAGAATCACCAATAGGGTAGTCAGACTGCTGCGCTAACGTGTGGACGTGACAGGTCCATACTAATGTAGTATACGACAGCCTAGGACATCGACCCGAACAATGATGTGACTACCAACATCACTATTCAGGTTGACGTTAGTAAAAAAAAGGACTTGAGGTGAGCCAACAATTGAGGAGGAAGCACCAGAGGGGTGCTACAACACTGACAGTAGCAGTCAGACCTACCAACAACGCAGGAAGAAACACCAAACTTCCCTGACAGTGCTGGTAGGAACTACTGGAGGAGCCAACGACGGAAGACTGCCCTGCAGGGCCTGCTGGCGGCACAGAAGGGGCCTTCCAACCTAGTCGATGGTAGAGGAAAAGGTAGCAGGTCCTGTCGGCGACGCACGCAAGCTCCCCGACCAGTCTCGACGACAAAGGAAAGGACTGCAAGGACTGCTAACCACATGCGGGCTGTCCAACCTGTCAAGACGATGGAGGTTGTTGGCTACGCGCACGGTCTCTCCAACCTGTTTTGGTCACCAACAACAAATGTAGATGTAAGGTCGACGGTGACAGGGGTTAGAGAGGGGGATTAAGGTTAATCCTAGAGCTCTAGTATAATATTAGATTAAGGGAAAAAGAGAGAAAGAGAGAGTTGTACAAAGGAATGTAGTTACAAATATAGGGTTTATCATATAAATGGATATCCAACAATCCATACAACCAAGACCACTAAAACCACATAACATAATAGCATAGAAAAAGCAAGAGAAAAAATACTAGAGAGATCACATTTCTTTAGTTACTTATTCTCTGGACTTTCTTCAGCATTTCAATGTTGTTTTAGTACATAATAATCTCCTTTCTCTTTCCTCCAAAATTAGCATATACAGTAGCAGATGACCAATGCAAGAGGATGTGTAAAGTCTAATCATGCAAAAGACCTTGGAGAGGTACCACTGCTTAAATGTGGCCCAAGGTCCCAAAACTATAAAGCTCTATATTCATATCTATAAGATTAACATGCACAAGTTCAATATTCTACCATGACAAGAGAAACGCCTACATATTGTGAGTTTTGGCTTCTCAAACTAGAAGTTTCAAAATCACTTAAAACTTTGCATATAATTGCCTCAAACCGTGCCAAGAATACATATCCATTTAAATGTTCCTAATTTTGATACTGTACCATAAGAAACAAGGTCTCACCAGGATCAGACTTGATCATATTACATGATTCCTCTTATAAAAAGACAAATATGTTATATAATTCACTAAAGCTACTGAAAAAATAAACTGCATGTGATCCTCAAATTCACATGAAGTTGATCCATGCTAGATGAACAAAATAAAATATGGTATTGCATACAAATTTTTAGAAGAACATAGGATGCCCCACATTTATATTATTAGAGAAGTCATCCACGATGGTCTTGTTGTGGTAATGGTCCATAATGGTTGGGCTCCTCAACCACAAAAAAATATTCAGTTTTCAGATATTTTGGATTTTTCCTATTATTCTGCAATTCTTTATAATTTTTCAATGATATCCATTATATATTCCTTATTTTCCATTTTTATTTAATTCTTCTTTTCTTGCAGGCCCTACCATCCATGTCTCTATGGCGTTAGCTATACAGATTGCTTTGGATAAAGTGCACTACACTGTTTATATTTACATTTCTAATCAATGGTCAGACTCGAAAAGGAATTAAAGAGGCTATGTGAGTTTCACTTGTTTTTCTCAAATAAGATTAAATATTTTACCAAATCCAATGAGAACCGCACTAGGACAATTTAGGCTTTGCCCCACAAGTGTCATAAGGGGGAAAAAACATAAAATTGAAGGAAGAGAGAAAAGAAAGATGACAAGCAACAGGAGAAAGGTAGTGCCAATTTTCCCCCAAGAACCTTTATGAAGTATCAACTACACAAAATTCTCTTATTCTCCTTAAAGCATCACATCTCAAACAACCTTCAGTCTGTCCGAAAGTTTGGCAGAAAAATATAAGTAAATAGAGCATTAAAATTCCATCCCACATCATCATGTCTGATACAAAAGGAATGACTAGCTGACACTATTTTTAGCCTCAAAAAGAATTGCTCTTCTTGGATGAAGTGTTTGAAATGCCTCTTTTTCATTTCTGTGTGTTTGAAACGACAAAATATGCTGTCAAGTTAAAGAAACGAACAATATTGCAAATAGCAAAGAGTATAAGTAAAAAAAAAACCAGCAAAACTAAACTTCTAATACACTTGCATCAGACAGCCCTTAATAAAAATAAACTGACCTGCAAGTGGTCCAAACTTCTTTCAATTATTGCCACAAGATGTGGGAAGAATTCCAAAAGCTGCTTCACCATCGATGGAGCACTAGAAAGTGTGGCTTCCCATAGCTGGATAAACCATGTGCACTAATATAAGTATTGAATCCCATGCTAGCACTGTATCTACGACATCAGGTATAAAACTAACCAGGACACTATCCTCCAGAAGATTGAGTTCATCGGGGTTATTTATATCAATGCCCCTTTGAAGGATAGGAAGAAGCATGTTATAGCAAATAGGTGATTGACAGCCAAGTGATAAGACGAAATTTCGGAGTGCAGCTAAAAGCTGAATCTGAAGTAAGCTTTCACCAGAAGATTCCTCCCAGATCTGGAATAATTCAAGTTTATGTCAAAAAATTTAATATAAATCAAAACAAAGTAAAGACAACCAAACAAGTAGGCAATGTTTTTTCCCATTGACAGACAAAACTATATTCAGTTAACATAACACATTGATCTACATACAGTACTCTCATAGAATAAAGGTAAGATATTATAGTCATACAAGAACAAGAAATTTCCATATAGTTCTCAATAATTTGGTGTACCCATGGTTCCCAATGTGCACCAATGTCATCAATAAGATGGCAATACATGTTAAACCTTCAAGGAGCTGGAGCCATGTCAAGAGGCATTTCCCAAAATACCCTATATCCTACCGGTACCAGTGCATATCGGTTCTTTTTTCATGGAGTGGTTGGAAGAAAGATTTTTATTTCAAAATCAAAAGAGTTACAAGGCAAATAGGCTTATCAAGTACATAAGCCCAGCAACAAAGAAAAGAGAAACCAAACTGAAAAACCACTGAATAAAAGCAACAGAAGGTAGAACATGAGAAACATCAAACAGGCATAAGGCGCCAATCTCGAGAAAAAGCATTTGTTACCTCATCAGCACCAACAGCTGGGAACCAATCCAAAGCAGAGGCGATGATTTTTCCCTAGGTCTTCCCCATGCATTGACTTTTGTCTCAAAATATTCAATGATTCCTCTATATCCTACTGGTATTCTGTGTATATCGGTTCATATCAATGGTTTTAAGGCGATGTCTAGCATTTAGAAATGAAGAAATTGAAGATAACGACTTTGGGTCAACATCCAAACTTTCACTGCTCATCAAACATGTAGGTTTGTGCGTGCAATATTGCATATTCACTTGCAGCCAACAGTCAAGTCATCACCAAATCAGCCAAAACTTGCTATTGGTTTCTTCATAGAGGTGGGAAAGAAATGAGCAGCTGCCACTCCCAAAAACACATCCTAAACCTTCACCTACAGAAACACTAATACTTATATGAGCAAAAATAAATGGGTCAAGTTTGACATGCCCAAGTTCCTTATTCCCTAGTGTTGTAAACTGAATGGGTCGTGCCAGCCCATTAAGCACCTTTATGATGCTATACTGTACATGCTGATTAGGAATTTAGGATAATCCATGTAAGTCAACAAAAATATAATCTTTATTGAAACAATAGCAAGATATTAATATGAAACATGTATTTAACATATTAAATGTTGAAAGTAAAAGGTTTATAAAAATATAAAATACATATGTTGAACATATTATAATGTCATCATTACGTATTTTATTAGACTTTTGTGGATTTCCGTGTTCAAATGTGACGTAAAGAAAAAATGATAAATTTAAAAATAGGAAAATTATAAAGAATCAGATGTTTATATGCATTTTAAAGCATGTCATTGTGGCTTATATGATGTATTTCCATATCATAGATCTTCAAAAGTGGTTTCGAATCACAAATCAACCCCTTTATTCTCAACAAGAGGTCTAAATGAAGGGCTCAATTGTCAATCTACGTAACATGTTGTAAGTCAATAAATCTCATCTCACACTCAAGGTGGTCAAAAGAAAGCACGGGGTATTTCAAGATTTCACCAAATACAAAGGACTCAGGGGATTATAGGTAAACTTCTCTTGCTTTCAGGTCTGAAGGTGGGGTAAGCGGAACCAAGTTAGGTTCCTCGTCGTTGCCCGCACACCCCAAATAGGGAGCTACAATATTGTGCAGCTCTCCGATTAAGACAAGACTCATTTGTCACAATTCCACAATGCAAATGCATAAACGAACTTCAAGTCATTACAAAACCTACAACACCATATGAGTGTGAGACCGTGAGTTATGCGAAACATTTTTGCATATGAAACGACATCAAAAATCAGAAACGTTCATCACATGACAGATCCAGACAATCCTCAAAAATCTGCACAAAAGCATTCACTCCCAAGAAATCTCTACATTTATGATGCCTGAGAAGGAGAAATTTGAGGAATACTGATGAACCAACCCATTCACAAGAACATAATATGCACAGGTCCTTACACCTTGTACTCAATGTTATAAATATACTTGGTCTCATAAGTATATCCAATTGTTCCAAAACCAATATTTGGAGTTAATATTATATTATTAACAGATTTATATTCAAGAAAAGAATGAGTAAACCTACCCCCCTACAAACTTCTGATGGTCTATCTGAACAATGGACTTCTCAAGGGCTAATCATATGATGATTACAGGGATGCACTAAGAGAAGGGTACGAAGATTGCTGTGGCCAGTAAACATAAAACCAGGGTACGTGCTTCTTTACAAAGATTAGGATAAGGTGTCCACTTCTCTTTTACCTTCCATATCCTAAGATTGATGGGCAAAGGAAATAACTAAGTCCAGGCCAGATAATTATCAATTTGAAGGGAAGTAGACAGGCAAAAGGGGTCTGTTGCTGCTCAAGAATGTATCTCGTACTAGAGAAAAAATAAAAATAAAAGAAGGGAGTTTCTGTAAAACCAACTTCCACAAGATGTATGAAATATGAATAATAGCTTCCTCAAAAAGAAATTGGTTACAATTGTCACAGTAAGAGGGGGTTGAGTTGGATCAAGAACGTGGAAGGTCCTTGTGAAAAGAATATCCAAAAATTTTCTCTTGTTAGCAAGAAATAGAAGAGGACATTTTTTGGTTGCTATTTCCTCTAGTACCATCATTTTCTCTATTTTCGCTGGGTGATTTTTTTTTCGATGGAGGCTTGGGAAAAGATTTGAGCAGAAAAAAAGGGTTGGAAAAGGCTAGATGCCTCAACTTTACCATTGCACATTACCATCATTTTGTGGCAAACTTGAAGGATTGCAATGTTGATGCTCATTCAATTAAATAGCTATCTCTATATGGGAGAAGATCAACACAGCAAGATTGGAGGTTCCACATGGTCAGAAGCCCCACCACTAAGTTTATTTAGGACCTTTTAGTGAAGCTAGAAATCGAGCTGTCATTTCAGACAAAGATGAAAGGTAAGCATAAGATTAGTACAATACTTGCTACAAAATTTGGATTTTGGAGAACCGGAAAATGACCTTAGAGAAAAAGCAAGACTTGAGCTGAGGCTATCATGTACAATTATTGGACATCGACTTTCAATAGGCATGCTTCTTTTAGGCCAGAATAGGGACAATGGAGGTCAATGACCTTCCAAAGAAAGTAACTGAATGTTAACATGTGTGGAATTTTTCCTAATGCATATCTTTTCAGTCTTTGTTGCTCTTTAATGGTCTGCTTAGATGCCTAGTCTAACACTTGAATGCTTCCTTGGAAACAGAATCACCTACATGAAATCCAAAGAAGGTGAAAAGCTTAGTTGTACTAATCCCCAGCACAAATTTGCCAAAAGCATGATGAAATTAAATAGTAATCCCCAGCACAAAAATAGCCAAAAAGCATAATGAAGTTAAACCGCTATCTCCACATGTGAAACAGCATCCCCTAAATCAATTTCAGTGGAAACAACATGCATGTAATTAATTTCACAGGAACATATAGTATATACAAAATCTAATAGAGATGGATAGGCTTGCACTGTTTAACCTCACCAAAAGACCACCTAAATCTCCTAAAAAAGCTTGCATAGAGAGCAGAGTCACATATTGCAATCATGAAGGATGCACATATGCATTTTCATACTCATTTCCTATCAAATTGATAGTAATACATCCCTGTGTAGTACCTACTTATTGCCATATTTTATGGCTTTCTAGTTTTGAGAGTAACCTTGTAATAGGACTAAGATATCAACATCTTCTAAAGTCTTTATCATTATATTTGATCCTACAAAACTATCAAAGTACCCAAGGTTCCAAATGTCAGTTTCTTGTCAAACTTTGGTCCTTCTAAAATAGGAAGTTTGTTGGACATTGTGGAAACATAGTAAAACACGGAAATCCACTAAAAACTATGATTATCGATTTGAAAATCTAGGACAAGTTAAAGTAAACAATAATACACATCTCCATATCTTTAAATTTTAGTTGAAACATATATAATTAGGAAATATGATGTATAAACATATTTTAGAAAAGATCAAGATTTAGTAAATAGATTTCATGCTTACCATTCTAAATATCATACTATAAGTAGATGATGTGGTTAGAGTTCTAAAACAAAACAAAATTTGAAAATTAACGAAACATGTTTGAAAGCTACAAAACATAGAGATTTTACTTTGTTTCTGTCAACATGACCAACAAGTCATCGTCATGCCACCAACATGAACCGACATGGGGTATTTCTCAAAATACGGGCTAAATGTCATGTCAGGAATTGGTGTTGGAAAATTTTCGCCAACACGTGTCAACATTTGATATGATGAAAGTACCCCAACAAAAAGTTTAAAGAAAATGCCAACTATTTAATTTGATTCACCAAGCCTAAGATGTTTGTAGCTCAGTGGGATGACCAACTAAACCTTGCAAAACTAAAATTCTAATCCATATTTGTCTCATTGCACTCAGCACAAGCAAGCTAACCAAAAGCATACCTTCTGGAAGAAGACCGACAATTGGTCTGCAAATGGAATTATTTTCTCAGCAGCATGTTCAATCAGCACAGAAATTAAATTTAGAATCTGGACCTGAACAATGGCGAAATATCAAAGAAGCATTATACAACCAATATCATACAGTTTCAAAAAAAAAAGGACCTCTAATTTAGAGCAAAGCAGACAACTGTGACTCTGTGAGGCCCAAATGTGTCCAAAATATGAAAAACCATCAATCTAACATACAAATAAGAGGACAAACTTGTCACAAGGCTTTTAGATCCAGATAAGTCTCAAATGATCAAACTTTATGGATTTAACATGAATGCAAATTTGAAAATTTGAAGGCAATGTACCTCAAAGTGTAATGCAAAATTATTGTAAAAAATAGACTAAAGATCTAAACAACTAAAAAGTAACAAATGGAGTAACTTTTTACCATCAACAATGGTTAACAATAATTCAAACCAAAATTTAATCATGGAAAGATCATGAGCATAATCATATGCTTATTGTCTAGCACCAATCCATTTGATATACACTGGGACCCATCTTTTTCATGGTGCAATTAAAAAAGAGATTTTATTCAAAAACTCAAATCAAAGGCAAACAAAACATAGGCAACCAATCAAGATGATACTAGCCAAGACAGATATTATATACAAAACAATAGAGTTTCTAAAGCATCGAAGAAGCTAGGAAATTAGGAGCTGCTGACTAAGTTTTTTGTCTAAGATTGTGTTTGGTAATGATCACCCAGATTCAAACAGGAATTGTTTTTATACAATGAGAAAATAAAGTCTAGTTAACTATAGAAGTTGTCACAGCTTCCTAAAGTTGCCAAAAGCAGGGGTGAGTAAAAGCATTTCCGAAGCTACTATTATCGTTTTACACTGTTAAAACATTGAGATATTTGCCTGGCACACTATTCTAGGTCTCTATATGATGTAAATAGCATTCGGTACCAATTATTTCATGATTACACGAGATTACTTTTAGCCTTAAATACTACATTGAGCTGTCTCACAAATTTTTAAGTAATTGCCTGCTTCTCTTATTTAGGTGTTATGAATAAATTCGTGCCCAAATGCATTGAGCCTACCATATCATATGATAAAGAAGGTCAGACTGTCATTACACTTGACTGCATAGACCATGTAGTACACACTGCAATGTGTTACCTTTGAATCAAACTCCTGAACATCTTCCACCAACTTAAAACATGAAGTACAACATGTTAAAAGAAACTCATGAAAGTCTTCTCCTGAGAAATTACAATCCTGAATAAGAAAGCATAAGGATCTGCAAGCTGCCAACTGCAGTAAAGATGCATGCAAACAGTTAGTTTGAAAAAAACAGGTAACAGCAGACCATGTATTAATGCTAACAAATTGTCTTTCGGAAAACAGAAACTACAGTTTTCCGTGACTATTAATAATAGCAATCAGAATGGATGCAGTGAAAAAAAATCAATTAGAAGAATTATGGTAGCAGCACACATACTTTAACAGCTACATCATGGTGCTGAAGCAACCTGACTAAGCCACAGTAAACAAGCTTCCTGGTGTCACCTTTAATCTGTAATACACCATTTAAAGCAAAACCACAAAAATAATTAAGATTGAAAAGTACAACTCAAAGTCAACACAAAAGCATTTGTTTTTTTTTTCTTGTCTTCAAAATTGCTTCATACCTTTTAAATAACAAGTAATTGGCAATACTTAATTATTCATCTTTAGTGCCAGGGACCCTATCAATTCTAAGTCAAGAGAGGGAGCAGGAAAAATAGAAGATATTGCATTAAAATTAAAACAAGGTTTTGTGACTCCATATTCCATATATTCTACTAAGAGAACCCAAATCTACCCAGAATGCCAGGAACCGGAACACATCAATGAACTACCCATAATAACACTATTTCCAGCTTTCATATGATATAATCAAGAAGGCTATGTTTGAAACAAGCAAATCTTGTTTTTTGCACTTAAAGATAAAATAATTTGTGTTTATAAAAAAGTATATTTACAAATGTTTCCACTTCAGCAAATACCCTAATCGATATCAAGAAAAATCAAAGCCTATGTGGACTTTCAAATGGCAAGATATCCCATTTATCAATAAATGTAAATTAAAATTTAAAAAAAAATTCGTAACTAAATTCTGCGTTTAAAACAAATCATTTCAAATACAAACTCAAGATTTGAAAACATACAAAACCCACTCCTTGAAATCTCATGATCACAATCTTATTTTCATAATTTTATCACAAGTAGTCTATCAGGATTGGTCGTTCGGTGTAGCCTCCACTTATCCTACACATTCGATTGACAGTTGTCACTGCTGAAGCTATAGAATTCTTGTTTATGTGCAAATTACAAGTATGTTTCATTAGTATATATATAAACACAAAATGTTATATAGATATCCAAGTTGTCTAATATTTTTATATACTATCATATCTAACACTCTCCTTCAAATTCGAGCATACATATCAATTATGCTCAACATACTACATAATGAAGGTTCTTGAGACACGTGGCATACTTTGAATCCTTCTCATCTACCAAATCATCTAGGAGATGGGACAACTTGTCATGGGCACTAAAGAAAAGGTTTTAGTTTTTAAGTTGTGTGTTGGACTTCGGTCCTCCAAAATTAGGAAACACGTCAAACATCTGTAGAAATATCAATAGAAACACGGAAAAAATATGAAGTCCATGCAAATTGACAAAAAAATTCAAATTACAATTTGAAACTCTAGATTAAGCTAAAGTAAGCAATAATATACAACTAATGTTACTTAGATCTACTTCCTCAACATATATCATATTAGAATACAACACATACACTTGCTACTGATGTCTTAAACTATAAATCATAATTAAAACAATGCTTAATATAAGTTTGAATTATATATGATCTAAACCATATTAATTTCATTGAAACATTAAAAAAACATGAAAAGCAAAAAGGCATGTTGAAGGTGTAGAGTTTGTATTATGCAGGCTAACCCTTTGTTATTGCCTCTATGCAGAGAAAGGGCTATTTGGGTATATGTAGATTTAGGGTTTAGGACAAATTTTGGAAGAAGTGATAGGAAAGGAATGGAACCAAGGACAGAATAGAATGAAACATGTCCATAAGATGATACTGTGTAACAGAAATGCACAGGAGACCAATGATGGTACACTTAATACTGATATTGAGTAACAGAGCCGAATATAATGCACCATAAGTGTAAAACAGTACAGAACAAAAACTGCAGCATGTCCACAAGAAATAATGCAATGTCAGTCGAATATATCTAGACATTCAAGCACATATAGTGTCTATAAACTGGGAGACCCGCAATACATCTAGTGACACCAGCAATTGGTATAGTGCTCGATAGACGACTACTAGGATTATGCAATCGGTGGCATTTCAATGCAAGACGCGAGACCAATTGTGTTTGAAAGGCGGAAATTGAATGACACGAAGAAGAGATACTCCGTCATGAGAAGGAAATGACAACGATTGTGCATTGTATACGGATGTGGAGACACTATCTTCTCAGTGCAAAGTTTGTTGTCTACACTGATAATGTAGCAACATCATGCTTTTGAGAACAAAAAAGGCCTACGCCAAATCAAGCGTCATGACAAGACTATCTCGCAGATTTTGATTTCGTCTTCCAATACAAGCCCGAGAAGACCAATCAGGTGGCAGATGCCTTGAGCCATGTTGATGGCATAAAGCAAGAGATGGAGCACAGTATGGTGCATGTCATGGCTATACTCACTTCTGTAATGGGTGACATAATTGTGCTCATCAAGGATGACAATAATCAATTTCTTACTATGCCATGTGACAAAATTGCCTCCAACATAAGAACAATAACCAAAAGTAGACTTTCGATCTCCTGAATCCCCTATATAGCAAGATTTGAAGTATGTCTCAATGCGCAAGTGGCCATTCTTCCTATAAACCAGTCTTTTACTAGAAGCCTTCTTAATGTAAGATAACACTAGTAAAACTCCATACCAATGTACTTCTTAATGGATAAACTAACTAAGTACACAAACAATGTATACAATATATATGAATATATAACAACCAAGTAAATCAACTTCCTAATCAAACACCTTCCAGAAGTGGTGATGAACCATCCCAAAAGTCTAATCAAACAGAGTGATCTCTAATTTGCACCCTAGAAGACTTGTCTTCTACAAAAAGTCCAATGCATATTTCCTTTGAGACAATGTCATCTTGTCTCTAGTGTAAGCAAAATCAATGTCCAAGAAATACTTCAGTCAACCCATGTCCTTCATGACAAAGTGTGTCCGCAAATAGTCCTTCGTAATACCTACAACTTCATTGTCAATCAACAGAATTTCATCCACATATACAACAAGTATCACACAATCGCTATCTATCCATTTGTAACTGAGTGATCAACAGCATAATGTTGAAAGCCACTAGCAACAACAATACTACTAAATTTCTCAAACTAAGCATGTAGACTCTACTCGAAGCCATAGATTGCTTTTCCAAGTAGACAAATCGGAGCAACATACCCAAGAGGTTGCTTTATAAATATCTACACTGTAAAATCACCGTATAGAAAAGCATTCTTCACATCTAACTAGCTGAACTCCCAGGACTGGCTTATAACAATGGATAGAATGACCCAGATAGAGTTCAACCGTGCTACTTGTGAAAGAGTCTCTACATAGTCAACTTCATACTCTTATGTAAATCCGCGTGCTACCAAACGAACCTTGTACTTATGCACCATGCCATCAGTCTTACACTTAACAGTAAACATCTATCAGCAAGTGACTATGTTAGTCCCTATAAGTCTAGGAACTAAATCCCATGTGCCACGTGACATTATTGCCTACATCACCTCATCCAGAGTTGCCTTCCAATGAGGTAGCAAGAGAGCCACTTAGTAATTCCTAAGAAGTGGCTCAAAAGAAATAAACAATGCAAAGACACGGAAAGCAATCTGAAGTTTATCATAAGTAATAAAATTTAAAATAGGATGAACAAACACATGTACCTTTTCGAAGAACAATCAAAGAAGTAATGGATAGTAGATCTGCAGACGTCAAAGAAGTAATAGTTGAAGGTGATGGAAGAAGTCATTGGCGTCGATGATATACCAATAAAAGACGAAACGTCTCTTTTTCCATAGTAGTAGAGTCAACAACATCAGTATCACAAGACTCCACTAGAAAGGGTAAAAGGATACTCTCCGACAGATAGTCAACACTATCGAAGAAACACTAAGTCTCAAAGAAGATAACATCTACAGACATAACATACTTCGTAGTGGAAGAAATAAAACACCTATACCTTCGTTAAGTACGAGAATATCTTACTGACAAACACACATCGAATAGACCGTGAAGCCGATTTATCAAGATTTGGAGTCAAATCTTGAACAAAGGTAGCACAACCAAATACTCATGGAACAAAGAAAAGATCTCCATGTCTGACATAACCGTTGCAGTGGAATCTCCCCCCAAGCAGTCTAGATGACATTCAGTTAATGAGATGGGAGATAGTAAAAATCGCATCGGACCACCACAAGTACTTAGAAACATGCATCTCAAGCATGATAGAGTGAACTACATCAAAAATATATCACTATTTACACTCAACAATACCATTTTGCTGACATGTATATGGACAAGTCGTTTAATATGTGATACCTAGAAACTCACAATAACTTTGAAGACTCATTTGAGAAAATTCCAAGACATTATTAGTACAAAGAGCTTTGGGAGTAACATAATATTGATTGATTATTTCAACAACAAAAAATTGACAATATCAGAGACACTGACTCTATCCTTTAACAAATATATCTATTAGACACGAGAGAAATTATCAATAAACATAGTATAATATCTATAATCAGAAACTAAAGATGTCCTAGCAGGATCCTACACATCACAATCAATTAACTCAAAAGAACTCTAACTACGAACAAAACGACGACCACGAAAGGTAACACGATGGTACTTACCCATCTCACAAGACTGACAATCAAATAGGAGTGGACATTCAAACTGTCAAAACTGATTAACCAAACTAAACAGAACCATTTTTAGTGGTTCAATTTGATTTTTCAAATTCAGTGATTCGATTCGATCGAAATATCTCCAAACCAATCCATATGTTTCGGTTTGTAGTTCCAAGGGCGGTTTAACTAAATTAAATCGAACCATTAGGTTATATATATATATATATATATATATATATATTAAATATTTAAATTTAGTAATAATATAACATACTAATATGTTACATTATATGGTACCATTATATTAATATATGCAACATACTTAGATTATATCTAATATTTGTTTGCTACTTTGGAAATTTATATTATGGTTGAAGTCCTCTAAATAATCTAATATGTAGCCAAGTCAGTTGTTTTCCTAAAAGAATTTAATATTCTATATTTCGATCCAAAAAAAAGGTTGTTGCTTATGGACTAGATTTATATTTAAAGTTTTAATATTTGTATCATATTTCACTTTCTAACATGATATACAAAAAGAAGGAGAAAATAAAATATATCAACACTATATTATTTTTATACATTTTATTAAATGGTTAAACCACAAACCAAATCGATTTTGGATAATTTGATTCGATTCAGTTTGAAATTTATTTAAACTGACCCTTATGATTTGGTTTAAAGTTTTACCTCAAACTGAACCAAACC
>JAMKQA010000250.1:0-32158 GCA_024699735.1 Posidonia australis
AATGTAGGCATTGTTAATGCCGCTTTACTGTACGCCCTTGGGCGATGAGGAAAATCGTGAAAATCGTGAAATTCTCGGAAAGCGTCTCGCAAAACAGTAGAAATTGGGGATAAATCCGAGAAAATCAAAAAGGGGAAAATAATCCTTGTTTCGGGACCATGTCGGCTTTGTAAGCCTTTTATTGTACACCCTCGGGCGATGGAAAACCAAAACAAGTGAAAACTGCGGAAAATCGAGGAAAACCCAGAAAACGAGGAGAAAACAAAGCTTGGAACAAAGCTAGGAAGCGTGCACCAAGCAAGGCAAAAAAGACGGAAAAAAACCGTGCGAAAAGATGTGAAAAGTATGCAAAATGCAAGTGTGTGTGCAAATTTGAAAACTGTAAGGGGTTTTGTGCAAAAAGCCCAAATCCGAGGAAAACAGAAGTCTAAAAGCCCAAATCATCGAGAAATACATAGGAAAACACATTCCATGCATGTATGAAGAAATCTAGGGTCAAAATGTGTATTCCTAGTCAAAGAAATTTCTCTAGGGGTCAGAATGCAATTTTACCACTAATGCATGAAATGCAAATCAATTCAACATAAAATTAGGGTAAAAATGCAATAAAATGTCTCAGAAATGATCCAGGAAGTTTCAGGGGCAAAATGGTCATTTTACCCTTGACAACAGGCAGTCAGAACAAAATCAATGAAGTTCAGGGGCTAAACTGCAAATAACACAGCAAACAAAGCATTCTAGGAGAAATTCAGAGGGTCAAAATGCAATTAAACCATGAAAACAAGCTTTTGGAATGTTTTTAAAACAAAGTCAGGGTGTTTTATGCAATTTTCACAACTAAATAAGCCTTCTAGAAGTTCTCTGTAAAAGACAGGGGTTTAAATACAATTTTCCCAATGAAAACATGCTTCTGGAAAAGTTTCAGAGAAGTATGAGGGCTAAAATGCAAGTAAACCAATAAAAATAACTATCCAGAGAGTTTTTGAAATATGAAAGGGCTTTTATGCAATTGTTACTATAAAAATGAACTGTCAGAAACATTTCAAGGAAATCCAGGGTCTTCTATGCAATTTGTCTGAAGCAAAACACATTTTAAAAACTCTGGAGGGCTTTTATTAAAGTTTTAAACTCAAGGTAAAACATGTAATATTTTCAGTCAAAACTTTATTCGAAACATTTTAGAAAAATAATGGATGGACCTAGATGTAATAAAAGGACCCAAACGTAATTCCAAAAGGACCTAATTGCAAGAAAAAACATAAACTCCAAATTTTATTTAAAATAAAGTTTAAATTTTTTTTAAAACTGAAAAAGGGACGACGGTCGTCGGCGATGGAACTTGCCGCCGGCGACCATCAGTGGAAGCCAACGGGGAGGCTCCCAGGGTCCGATCTCAGATCAGACCCCACAGGAAGCAAGAAGGAGACAAGGGGAGGACATCCAACGGTTTGGATGTGGCCTCCGACGGTTGAGGCGCTTCCCCCACCTCGCTCTCCATTGAGCTGCTCCAGTGGGAAACTCGCGGTGGCTGGGGATGTCTAGATACTTGTTGCGGCGGTCGAAGGGTTTCAGTGAGCTGAGGGATGCTTCTGGAAGGCTCTGGAGCGGCGCGGAGGTCAGTGAAGCAAGGAGAAGGCTGAGCGTCGCTGCCGCAACTTCCCCCGGCGAGTGGCGTTGCTGGGACGCTTGGGGGCTCGTGGCGTGGATCCAGAGGCTCGGGCACACTTGCGGGAGGCTGAGGAAGGTCGCTGCAGGGCTAGATCACCATGGCGAGGCTCGGAGCGGCGTGTAGGCTCAGACAGGGCCTTCTTCTCTGACGAAGGCGGCTACAGGAGGCGTTTTCCAGCGATCTTTGCGTGGCTCTCTAGGGGAATCGGAGCGGCGTTCCAAGGGGCTGGAGAGCTCGTGGGATGCCAAGGAAGGAGGATAAGAGGCTCGGGGGTCCAAGACATGTCCAGGATTGCCCCCCCATCTCTGTGGCTAGAGTGTGGCGACGGCGGGGCACGGCGGAGTTCCGCTAGCCAAGGGATCACTCTAGATCCCTTGGAAGCACTCCAGGAAGAGGAGGAGAGGCTAGAGGATCAAAAAAATTAACAATTAAGTAAGCTCGGAGGAGTGTACCTGATTGGAAATGCCTCGCCAGAGCTCTACGACGGCTGCTTCCCTTCTCCACGACGGCGCTGGCTTTGGAATTCTCTAGAGCACTCCTCCTTCCCTTCTCGCGTGGTGAAAAAAAGATCTCTAAACCATTGCCTTCCTCCTCCTTATATAGGCGACGGAACCCAACAATACGCTGCAACAACCAATAACAGACTGCAACAGAAACCTGACATCTCATAACCAACCAGCACCACGGCTGTCCCCCATGCACCTCCGTCTTGCCTGCCCATGCGCCGACAGTGATCAACGGCTGTCCAAGCTCGTAATGATACATCCGATGGCACTGGCTCGAGCCTGGTTGTTGTTGGTCAACTTGGTGAGATGGGCTAGACATGGTTGGGTTGTTAGTGGCTGGTAATGTTAAGGAAGAGGAGGGAAATGATGGGTTGAATCATGGTTTTGGCTTGGTTAATTTGGAAGAAGAAAAAGAAGAAATTGGTTGAATGATGGATTGATTCATGGGCCTAAGTGGGCTTAATGGGCCTTGGTGGATTTGATGGGCTTTCATGAACCTAAAGGGCCTTTACGGGCTTTTGGGTTCAATTTGGGCTTAATTGGGCTTAATGGGCCTTGTGGGCCCCCATGGGCCCAAATGGGGCTAAGTGGGTTCAAAAAAGTTAAATGGGCCCAAATAAGTCTTGTGGCCCCAAATAAGCTCAATTAGGGTTTAATGGGCCTATGTGGGCCTTCCTGTTGCTATATGTGGATGCAGATGAATGAAGTGTTTGTGCAGTGGGCCTGGACTCTGCCTCCTGTGTATTAATGGTGATGACCCTACGGCCAATCAAGTTCTGAATTGCTCTCCGGAGTGTATAGCAGTTATCCGCAGAATGCCTCGTAGTTCTATGGTAACTGCAATATAAATCTGCTTGAAACCACTACGGAAGTGGGTTTGGCGGTGGGTGGAGTTCCAGTAGCTTCAAGAGCGATGCCACCTTAAAGAATATGACACTCAGTGGCTCAACTAGAGGAGTGTAATCTCTCTCAGGTCGTGGGAGCCGCCTGGATCCCGTGTAGCGTCCTTGCCTTGCCAATGCTGGCTGGTAGACTGGCTCAACGGTGGTAGTGATTTGTGATGTGCATGGTGCTCTGGGTGTAGGAGAGTAAACAACCTGATTCTGAGCTACCAAGCTCACCCGGTTGGCTGGCATAACAGGAGCTCCTACGTATGCCACAATATTCCTAGCAAGATCCTTCTTCTGACCGTACCTAGTGTTGGATCCGTTGTTGCCACCGTTGTTATTGCTGGTTCTACCTGAAGCCCTAGTCTGCTTTGCGAATGCTACTAACATAGGGAAGCTTCTGCTATTTAGTGAGCTCTCAACACAAGTGCCAGCTTTGATTTGGGATGCAAAGGTGGAAATAGGCTGGATGCTTAGCAAAGCCCCAGAGGCTGGCTGCGCCCCTCGAATTATTATTTCGATAGACTCTTCGTCAGAAGGTCTATCACGCACTTGTGAAGGGAGGGCTCGCCAGCATCCGACATACTCCCCGAACGGCTCGTGGAGCTTTTGCTTGGTGGCTACTAGGTCCTCACGCTTTGGGACCATGTCGAGGTTAAAAGAGTACTACACCAAAAAAGCTTGGCTCAGATCTCTTTATGGTGGACATATCCAGCAATGTGAACCATTTTAGAGCTGGACCTGTAAGGCTTTTTTGAAAGAGGCGAATGAGAAGTCTCTTGTCAGCCTGTAGCTGAGCGAGATCACCACAGTACGCCTTAAGGTGTGAAATTGGGCAGCCTTTCCCATTATATTTCTCTAATTCTGGGATATGGAAGTTCAGAGAGAGTATCGCCTCTGGGAAATAGCAAGGGTCACAGAAGGAGAAAGACTGGTGGTCCCCGCCTTGCACTTGTCGTAGAGCTTTCTCTAGGTCATTCATCTTGGCGAAAAGTGCATCGGGAGTTGCTACTGACATTGAATGTGCAGTCGAGGCGGGTCTCGCGTACGTTGTGTCTACAGCACCCATGTGCTCCGCCAGATCCATCATCTCACCACCTGGTGTCGTGGCATGATGACCAGCGTACCCAAGCATGTGCGCTATTTGTGGTGGTGTGCATGCTGAAGCCTGTATCTGATGCAAGGGTATAAAAATGTTATGTTGTGTTGTGCATGTTGTTGTGTGTGGGAGTAACAGCTACTGAATTGGTATGGTCGGGTTCATAGGCTGGTGTACTCAGATGGAGGAATATGCCCAAGAGGGAGTAACAGCTACTGTCAGCCCAAAAGGCGGACCACCAGTAGAGGGAGGAATATGCTATGCATGCTGTGGTAGTGATGCTATTGGCAGAGTAGCAACGCTCGTCGTTGGGACAGTGGGAAGCTGTGGCAATGGCTGTAATGGTGGTGTGACTGGTGCAACGTGAAGTGCTTGAGCAGGCAGAGCAAGATCCTCAGGAATGGGACAAAGAGGTGCAGTAAGAGTGGGATCCAGAGAGAAGGCCATGTTTTGCAACTTCTGCGCAAGGGCCAGAAGTTGCTGAGATTGCACAGTGATAGAACCATCGGTAGCAGTATCGAGGGCTGGAAGAGCAAGCGGCAGGGATGTCATAGGGGGCTGGAAGTTCAAGGATGCTGCGGGTTGAATTCCTACTGATGAGACAATCGCGGCCAACTATGTGTCAAGTGGAAGAGGGTCAACTGAAGGACAGGGTATCATCAAATCAGATGCCCTGGTTGTTGTCATGGTAACCGCCTCAACCGCAGGCTCCAGACCACTAAGGGTCTGCTAGTGTCCAAAAACCACCGGACAAGGAACTCCAGGTGCCAGAAAATGGCTATCATGGAGCGAAGATGGAATGACTCATGACAAAGTAAAAGAGGGAGGAGGGGCAGAAACAGGAATCCCCTCCAGAGCAGCTGGTGCAAAGGTCTCAGACTCTCGCTGGGCCATAATAGTCTGCGAACGGGTAAGGATGGGGCTACGATTGCAAGCGAGAGGATGACGCCTATGGGGAGTTATTGTCGGAAGTGACGAATAGCTCGAGAAAAGACAGTCGAGAACAGTGCCTCAAGATTGATGTCACAGAAAGGAACTCCCAGTCTCAGACCTAGGAACTCGCACACAGAACTCTATACCTGACAAAGGAAGAGAACATAATGTGTTAGTGAAGAAGTGAAGACAAGACAACAAAAGAAGTAAATTAGATATGCAATCGTTTGTTAGGGTGGCATGTATAGCACACATGCACATTAATGCTACTAACATGCTCTCTCTCACCATGCATGTCCCACATGGAGCGGACCATATGGGACGCACTCATGGGTTCGAGTTTTGACTCTAGTCAGAAAAGTAATGTTCCCGTTCTAAATCCTGACCGGAGCACAAGCAGTGAACGGGTGGTGTGTTGGTGGCCTCGTCTCCTGCAGTAGCATGGAGCTGTACCCTCTACTAGCACCGACACGATCCCAGACAAGGGGGGACAAACTATCAACACGTCCTACGCCAAAGCTATAGAACGAGCTGCTAGGATTGTCCTTCACGAACTGTGGGTAGACCTAGAGGAGAAGATGCATGCCATATATGATCAATCATGCGATATGCTTTTGTGTCTTTTACTTGTGTTTTATTAAACCATACGGATTTGTGAGCATTTGTCTCTAGTTATGCCTTATTATTTGTTCATCTGAGTTTGTGTGTTTTATTTTAACCAGATAAGGAGGCGAACATGTCTCTACTCTCCTAATCATGGAAAATTCAAATAAAAGGAAAAGACACACAATCTTGGCATCCACAAAGTCAAACAACAAGCAAAAGGCGTGAACATGGCATGTGCTAGTGTAGTGCTCACAAGTAGGTGAAAGAAAGCAAGTATCGTCAAAAAAGCATGAATTAAAACATGTGCATGTGTGGTGGCATAGCAATAGTGTAAGAAAGGCACAAAAAGGCATGTTTAGTCAAATATGTACAAGCAAACAGAACAAGGAAACAAGCATAAAGTAAATAGACCAAAGACAAGTAAGGAAACCAATACGAAAGCTAGAATCTGGTTATCCCCAGTGGAGTCGCCAGTTCCTGTGACCATGCCGGTGGAACCCTGCACGACTCTCCTTTACTGGGTGCATGGAAGCACATGAGGAGTCCCGATATGGTCACGACGAAGATGGTGAATCCGGAGACGAAGACTAAACTCGGAAACACCAAGGAAAGATGAGAAAGGATAAGGAAAGGAGTCGCCACCTAGTCCTTTAATGGAAAGACGAGGAAAACCAAACACACAAAAAAACCAAGAAGCAAACAAGATAATGAAAACATGTATGCTCCGTGCCTAATGGATGAAATGCACAAATCAATGCGGCCAGAGAAAGGGTAAGGATTCTTGTTACGCATGGGGAAGGGGTTAGGCACCCCCATGCGCCCAAGGAACTCGGTCTTTCTAGGTTTCCTACTTGCCAATGGTCTAATGGGTGTGTGCTTGCCTATTCTGAATGCTCATGCTAAAGATGACTAGAGCACATGCCAAATCAAAGAGAAGAAATGAAATAAAGGGGAAAAGTTAATCCGAGGGACAAATCCAGGCATTGAGAATGCCGATTTACATTACGCCCATGGGCGAAGGGGAAAATCGTGAAAATCGAGAAATTCTCGGAAGGCGTCTCGCAAATCAGCGGAAATTTGGATAAATCCAAGAAAATCAAATTGGGGAAAATAATCCTCATTTGAGACAATGTCGGCATTGTTAATCCTTTTAACGTATGCCCTCAGGCGATGGAAAGCCAAATCAAATCAAAAATACGAAAATCGACGGAAATCTGGGAAACGACGAGGAAACTAAGCTTCAAGTGAGCTAGGAATGTGGGCACAACGCAAGGAAGAAAATGCAAGAAACTATGCATGAAAAAGTGCGACAAAATGTGCAAAATGCATGCAAGTGTGTGAAAATGAAAATTCCAGGGGCCTTTGTGCAAAAATCGAAATTATGAATGAAAACTGAAATTCTGAAGCTAAATCATCAAAAATACATAGAAAAACACATTTCATGTAATTTTGAAGAAATTTGGGGTCAAATGTGCAAATCTGTGTAATTCTAGTCAAATTAGAAGTTTCCTAGGGGTCAAAATGCAATTCTGCCATTTAAACTGGCACTTAATGCAATTCTGTGGAAATTCAAGGTAAAATATGCAAGAAAAAAAGGCCATGTTGAAATCAGAAAGTTTTAGGGGCAATTCAATAATTTTACCCTAGAAAACATGCATTCAGTGTGAAATCAGTAAAGCTTAGGGGCTAAAATGCAAAATAACCAATGAAATATGCATTCAAAATGATTTCAGAAAAGTTTAGGGTTGTTTATGCAAAAAGGTTGGATTAAAATGCATGAAAAGAAACTCTGGGGTTTTTATCAAACTTTTAAACCTGGAAAATGTTATTAGGAAAACTCAAGGGGCACATTGCAATATTTTCAGTTAAAACTTTATTCGAGCGATTTAAAAAAATGTGCAAGGACCTAATAGTAAGGAAAAGGACATATTTGTAATGAAATAAGGACCTAAATGTAACAGAACAAAAGTTTTAGAAACTTAATCAAAAAAAACTATTTCTTATTCTTTAAAAGAGAAAAAAGAAACAACGGCCGCCGGCGACGGACCCCCGCTGTCGACGACCACTGGAGGGACACTCAGAGGCTATCCCATGGCCTGATCTAGGATCAGACCCCACAGGAAGCAAGAAGAGAATGAAGGGAAGAGATCCAATGGTTTAGATCAAAGGCTCAACGATCAGAGGAGGCTGCCCGACTCCCATACCATCACGATACTCCGGTGACAGCACCGAAGAAGAAAGGGGCTACTGGAGGGCTGCAGCGCATGTCTATGAGCTCCTGGAGGCTGTAGGACATCAAGAGGAACATTTGCCTTCCATCAGGGGGGCAAAATGGAGGAAAATTGCGCAATGAGGATTCCACTCGTCGTCGATGTCGTCTCCTCCGGTGAGTGAGGTTGCAGGAGTGATCCAAGGCCTGAATTGTGATCCTGGAGCCTCAGGAGTGCTGGTGGAACGTTAGAGATCGTTCCTTGGGGGTAAGAGCGGCGTTGCAAGGCTAGAGGCTCGTGTCTCTTCTCTGGTTTCAGTCTTCTTCCCCGACGACGACGACCTGGTGCGACTTCGGCGATCTTCTAGTGCAGGCCTCGGGAGGCAGTGAAGCGGCACGCAAAGAGGTGGATAAGTAGGAGGGAGGCCGGGAGAGGAGGACCTAAGCTTCTAGGACTAGGGACAAGCCCTGGACCAGCACCCCCACTTAGGCCACCGGAAAATGACTCCGGCGACGCCTGGAGGCTGATTCCAACCAAAGGAGGCCTCTGGCCCTGTTGGAATCGATCAAGGAAGATAGAGAGAGACCTAAGAAGCTAAAATTGAAATTAAATGAGGTTGGTGGAGGGCGTACTTGGTCTGGCAATGTGCTTTGCCTTTGTAGCTCGCTGGAAGTGGTTGAAGACTCTGGTTCCTCATCTCTGCGAACCTCCTCACTCTTCCTAGAACTCTCTCTCTATCTCTTCCTCCCCCTCTCTCGCTCTCTTTTTCTTTTTTTCTACACTTCACATTACCATCCCTTTTATAGGTGATGCTCCGACGACTGTAACAACCTGTAACAAACTCAACAAAATCCTAACAACTAACCAACTCTATAACAAACTAAGAAGCCTCCTAACAAACTAACCACTTGTAAAAACCTTGCTATCCCTCACGCACCCCGCTGCCTACCGAAGCACCGACAGCGATCGACGGTCGTAATGAGAGAACCGGCCAGGTGCATATGGCCAGTGTGGCTGTCTGGTGCGCTAGATGGGTGTGCTTATCTGGTGCGCCAGATAGGTGCGCCTGCATGGCCTCGGATCACAACTCAGATCATTTGCTGTTGGGTTTGGCGTTCCATGGCTTTGGGACTAAACCAATGTTTAAGTTCATTTGTGATTAAAAGCCCAGCTACCACAATTCCAGCCTGCAAACCTGCAAAATTGGGGTGTCTACAGTGGCATTTATAAGGGTACCTATGTCTGATGTAGAGATGGAGGGTAAGAAGTATGTTTTGCGACGAGTGGTGTAGAGGGATGGAACCTATCAAGGAGGCAACCATAGTAGGCTGAGTGGCAAAGGCAGAAGGGCCCTACAGAGGGGGGGATATAGACAACTCTGGAGCACGAGTGGCAGTCATTGCGACAGATTCAGTGGCGAGCTCCAGACCAAACAAGGTCTGCTAGTGTCTTGACACAAGAGGGTAAGACACTCCATGCATTTGATGAAGGCCGACATGGGGCGACAAGGCTACAGCAGAGGTCAGAAAAAGGAATGAAGGGGCTGAGGAGGCGATCCCCTTAGAGGTGATGAAGGAAAGAGTCTCGGTAACGTGCTTGGCCATGGTGGAACGTGAGCGAGTGAGAATGGGGCTACGGTAGTAAAAAGACGAACGGATCCTACGAAAAGCTATCGTCTAAGGCGACAAATAGCTCGAAAGGAGGCTAAGAACAGATGTCACACAACAAGAGAAGCTGAAAGGAGGCACTTGAGCTCTGGTTAAAGGACTCGTGTGCAAACCTATGGTGGTACACAAAAGGACAGGTGTCAAAACCTAAGAAGAAAACAATGCAATGTCTGTTAAGTGGCATGAATAGCACACATGCATATGGATGCATCTAAAATGTGCTCCCTCACCATCTATGTATATCCTAGAAGGCTGTCTACTCCAGACTCTCTCAAGGTGAACAGGTCTCCCACTTAAGGCAAAAAGTAAGGTACCGTCCGATGCCAAAGTAATGGAATGGTGGTGTGTGGGGTGTCTTGACCCTGCCAAAGCATGGATTGTACCCTCTACTAACACCGACACGACCCCAAATAAGGGGGGATAGACTAGTATCACGTCCTACACCAAAGCAATAGATCGAAAGCACTAGGACTGGCCTTCATAAACTGTAAGTGGATTCAAAGGAGAGAAGATGCATGCACCTATATGATTCAATTATGCAAATATATTTGGTGACTTTTATTTGTCCATTTTTATTCAACCATAACGGGGAAGAAGTGTATGGTTGTCTCTAGTTGCCCCTATGTACTGGTTTTACTTGCATGATTTTAATTAAACCGAAGGGGAAGGCATGCAAGTCTCTAATTATCCTAAAATCAATGCATGAAAAGGAAGAAAACAAACCAAATGATGGCAAGGCAAGCACCATTCATCAAACAAAAGGCATGGACGTGGCATGTGCTTGTGTTGTGATCATGATCATGGTAAAGAAACAAGCAACATTCCAAAAGGCATGGGAAATGGCATGTGCATGTAAGGTCAGATGGCATTTTTGTGTAAAACAAAACACTCATCATCTATAAAGCATGATACATTATTAAGCCACACAATTAATGAGTATACAAGTAAAGGAAACCATGCAAGTAAGGAAAATCTAAAAACTAAAGCCAGAGTCTCTTCACTAGTGGAGTCACTAGTTCTTGCGACCATGCCGACGGGAGAAACCGCACTCTAATGTAATCGGGACCGCGTGGAGACCAGAAGGGCCATGGCAGATCTAGTGAACTCGAGGACAAGGGAAAAAATGACTCGAAAACACCGAAAAGAGGCAAAGCAAAACAAGATAAGGACATGGAGTCACCACCTAGTCTATTAAAAAGGGAAAGACAAGGAAAACCATATCAGAAAATCAAGACCAAAGCTAAATGCAAGATAAAAGTGATTCATGCCAAACAGATGCAACACATGGGCATTGCAAGCCAAAGAAAGGGTAAGGACTCCTATTACATGCGGGGAAGGTGTTAAGCACCCTCACACACCCAACGAGTCAGCCTTTCTCGAACTTATAGCTCGCATGCATGGCTATGTAGGTGCCTATACGTCGATTAATATGATTTAAAACTAGATAAATGGAAGGTAATTCAATAAATCAAGAGTACACTCATACTAAGAGACATGAAATGATGCAGATGGTGGGTGTATATTGGGGTCAGAGGCTAAGCTTGGCCAGGCATGGTCCTTGGGATAGCCACGCATCTCGGGCGTGCCAGTGGTATGCACGTCCAGAATGTGCCCCAATGGCTTGTCCAGATGATCAACTATCATGGCCAATTCCAAACACCCACACCTAGATTAAAGCTAATGGACAATGCATCATGTGAAGGATGGGGGGGTGCATGACTAAAATCCGAAAGGAAGCTACTTAAATAAAAAGCTTGAGCAACGAAATATGGAATTAGCACAAGATAAAACCAAGTCAAACTAAGCGAGTTAAACACACTAGGAAAACTTAAATGAAAAACTACACCAACGAGACTTGGTCCGGTCTGGCGCTATAGTGTCCCTAATGCATACGCACATGTGGGGCACACTATCGGGGCACACACTTGGAACAGAGTCCAAACCTTTCTCCTTCATTGCCCCTCCCCATGCACGACAAGCATCGTCAAAACAAAGCAAACACTCGAGAAGCTAGAAGGTAGACATGGTAATGGGAAAACATTGAAAAAACACAACAAAAAACACTAGGCCTCTTCCTCCACCATCCCTTCCCTCCACCGGCCCTCACGACCTTCTTTAGCCACGGCGGCAGTTGGAGTTGATGTTAGGGCTCGAGGGTGGTTGGGGAAGCTTGTGAAGAGCTAGTGGAACACATGGGAAGCAGCGAAAAAACAAGAGAAAAGTTGGAATCATCCACCAACCTCCGTCATCGACGTCATGGTCAACTGAGCTCCGGATGACCTCACGAGGAGGCCACGGTTCATGGCACGATTCAGTGGCGACTAGGGTGTGAAAAGGGGAAGACGAGGAGCCAACAGGATGTCTTGGCAAGGCACTCAACGACTCGGGGGGGCCTCACACTAGTGCTCGCCGTCCGACAGCAAGGAGATACGGGATGCAACGAAATAATGGAGGAAAAAGTGGGAAAACACTACGGGAATACAAAACTAGAAACACTAAACAATCTTCTAAACAAACAGGATGTGAATGATACATGTGGTGGGTGGTTGTCATTCCTTTGTGCCAGCAACTGGAATTCCAACAAGTGGGCTGGGACGACCTCGAGGCAGTTGAGGATGGGGGAGGGAGGCTTGGGGAATGTTCGGTGAGTGATTGGGAAGCTTCCTTGATGTAGAGGAAGGTAGGTAGCTAGTGGTTTGGGAGTTGGGTTCTTAGGCTCACCTTCTCCGACGACTCTTCTGGTTCTCCAGTGAGGGGGGTTCGTTCTCTCTCACTCTCACAACTAGATTGGGGTGCCTGCTACGGGGAAGGCTTGCAGGTTTTTGGTGGTTGGTCCGTGGTAGGTGGGCTAGAGTGGCGTGGCTGAGTGGGTATGTCAGGGAGTTGCAGGTGGCTCATTGGCATGCTGCAAAGGTGGTGTGTAGTGACATGGCGATGTTGGAAAGAAGTGGTGGTTGTGGTAGTATGTGGGAAGGCTGCAGAAGTGTCAAGCACGTCGAGGAAGTAGCCCTGGTGAAGCATGCAACATCGTCGCTCATACATGGTACGAGCTATGACAAAAGCGATTGGTCGGGCGACGCACGCTTGGCTACCCAGGCCCTGACGTGCACTTGGGTCACGCTATTGGGTCATGCATCCCACTAGGCCAGAGCACAAGGGCTAGGTTTTTGGTTTTGGGCCTAGTGAATGGGGTTTGTTTTAGGGTAATTTCGAGGCTTTGGGTTGGTTTAGGTTTATGGGCTTGATTTGGGAATATGGGGTAGGACCGAGTACGTCACCTAGTTGCACTCTCTACCGGGTTCACCTACCAACATTGGCCAGAAATCGGGGTGTCTACAACAACGAACCCATAATCCCTGCTTACACTTAGGCCCTCTCCCTTGAGCTCACACCAAGGCCCATTACCAATGCCTACTTAGCCCACTCAGGGGAACACCTATACAGTACCACTGAGCCCTACCATCTACTTTCCCAATCAAAGTCCACTGGTACTGTATGCCACTACCACCACCTACTCATTCACCCACAAATTCCTCCATCATCACTAGGCCACATTCCACCACTCTACCCGGGGGCACCCCAACTAGCAACATTGCCTACACCCACATACTATCCTCAGCCTTCACACTTTGCTCCACCCTATAGTACCCCTCAACTATACCAATCCTACCAAGCTTAGGGATACCAAGGTCAAGGGCAATCATCCATCCAAAGTCCAGAAATTAAAAGGATGATCGTAGAAGCATTGGCAGAAGCGAAAGTCACCTCAAAAACTCTCGCTAGCTTTGATGCTTCTAAGTTCCCATATTTCACCATATCGTTGGGATTCAAGCTGCTAAAGTTGAGGAAATATGATGGAACTAGTAACCTAAGGAGCCACTTGGCTACGTTCACCATGGATGCCCTCCCTCACAAGTATGACCTTGGGCTCACAATCTACTTGTTCTTCAAGACATTGGAAAGTGAGGCACAAGAGTGGTTCGACACTCTAACGACGTACGATCTCTGTGACTTCAAGACGATGGAGGAGAAGCTCCTAAGCCAATACAACCACTATGTGACACGTAAGCTTACAATTGGTGATCTCTTTGCAGAGAAGCTGAAGCCAAATGAAAACTTCATCATGTTTGTAAGCCGATGGAGGGACATGGCAACTAGGGTTGAGTGCTACATCCTAGAGAGTCAGGCTGTGGAAATCATAGCCAAGAATACTACAGGCACACTCAAGATAAGCCTACTCGTAGGGGACTTCCACACATATTGCCAGCTATATCAACGTGCTGCTAAAATGCTACGCAACAAAGATGACTTGCACTTCTTGGAGTTTGAAGGGAAAAGCAAGAAGAAAGCCGTCGAGCACATCATAGAAGGAATCAAAGTGGGCATAACATAGTTCTCAACGTAGTAGGGTCGAAAAGGGCGCATCAGGAATCTCTAGCCCAACAGTATCAACATCCCCCGCAGCCTTAAACAAATTAGTACTAAGGGCCTCCAATGTAGTATCTGCTGCAATGCCCATAGCTGCAATAATGGCAGTAGCAACAACCACTAGCTTACCGTGTGTATGTGCAATAAGTACAACCAAACAATCAATATAGGGGACAGCCATAGGGGCAACAATAAGGGCAAAGAAGCTACCACAATGTCGCCCCACCTTAGGCTTACAAAGGGCCAAAACGGCAACACTATCTGCCACTCCCAAAACCGCTTAGCTATGTGTTCAGGATGCTAGTTAAGAGCAGAGATCTGTAGCTCCCGATGCCAAGGCCAAATGCTCACAATGCATATATGACTAAGTATTGTCCCTACCACCAAAGGAATGGACATACTTTAGATGAGTGTTTTGTGGTAAAAGACAAAATATATGACCTAAATGACAAAGGTGAAAACATGTGGACTACTCTCAGGGAGAGATTGAGGATAGTTCAGGCAGGGCAGCCCAAGATACAGATACATTAGAACCCTCTGCCGAATCATGTCGTGGCCTATGTGTGCACCAAGGACAAATAGCCTACAGCTCTAGCTGAAGTGGTAGCCTTTCAACACGTAAAAGCGAACCTGGACTTAGGACCATCTGATGCTGAGGAAGAAGAATCTGAGGAGCCAGAGACACCAATCCTAGAGGTCTTGTCTAATGAAGAATGGGAAAAGGAGATAGATGATATGTGCGACCCTCAACCGGACGAGCTCGTTAGTGACACCAACTTCCTGGATAACCTCGACACCCGTTTCAACCACGAGCAGTAGCTGCCTGATGGTTTAGATCATGGAGACTCATCTATACTAGCTAGAGAGGGTGTTACAGATATTAGGCAAGTGAACATCACCTTTAAAGACACAGAACTGCCGCCACCAGAGGAGTGCATTCTCCCATTAATTATCTCAGTAACAGTAAACAACTTTCGTTTGACGAGAGTACTCATTGATAGCAGTGCTATTCGAAATGTCTATTCCTTATCCACCCTAGCCTACGTAGGCATCGAGGAAGACTAGATCACTGAGCATCACTTCGCTTGCGTAGCATATGACAAAGGCATAAGAGAGGCAGTTGGTACAGCTCGATTGGACATTACCATCGATCCCCTGACTACTACTACAATGGTCGTCATGGAACAAGACCTATTTGAGCCCCTAATTCTAGGGAGATCTCTGCTAGTGGAAATCATTGCCATTGCCTCCCCAGAACATCAGTGCCTCAAATTCAAACATCAAGGGAAGGTAGTAACCATCCGGGCCGATCACGAGGTAGATGAGGGGATGACTTGGTTACAGGCACCACTAGAGCCCACCAATGGAGGATCATCCTTACAATCGCCCAACGGGTGGCAGATAGGTGGATGGATTGATGATCCTTATTGGCCTGATGGCACGCTGAGCTTCCAAGGATTTCAAGACAAGATGGGAATGTGCCTCACACGAAGACATGTCGAGCCACCCTATGCAGGCCCTACGCAGTAAGGCCCATCATTGCTCTGTCATGGACAAATCAAGAACCAAGAGAAGTCCCTACTATGAAGGTCGATGTCACTAATCAAGTCTGCCCAAGCTCATGAAGCTCACCAATAGGCCTCTATCACCAGAATGGGTCGAATTTTAAATCAAGTTGTGCCACCTCTAGCCACTATGGAAAGAGTCTCACCTCCCTTGCAATGAGAATTTGATGTATCTAGAAGAATAGAGGGAGAGTTTGACATCCTTGAACAACTAAGAAAGACATAGGTTAGGATATCCATTTATGAGCTGATCAAAGCCTCTGAGTGACATTGTGATATCTTGATGGACGTCCTGAAGGAAGCCCAAGTCCCAAAAGACATGCTTGTGGAATCCTTGGCAGTGGTTGCGGTTGCAGCTTTTGTTGAACCTACTTTATTCTTTACAGACTCTGAGCTAGCTCCTCTTGAAAGGAGAACTTTGCCTTTAAGTGTCACTGTGAAAATAAACAATTTTGAACTTTCTGGTATGTTTGTTGACACGGGAACGACCCTAAATACATGCTCCCTATACCAAAAAGGTGCATGGCAGAATCAATGTCAAGAATGCCATTGGCCTGATGAAAACGGAGACCGAGTTGATAATAATTGATGCACATATCACCTATCGGCTCATCTTAGGGCGCTAATGGATCAAGGAAATTAGGGTTGTTACCTCCCCACGCCATCAGTGCATAAAGTTCCATCGTCATGGGAAAATAATTAAGGTCAAGGGATATGAGCCAACCGAAGTTGGGGCACACCACAAGACTGTCCCAACCACCACACCAACGCTGCCATCTGCTCCTCCAAAGGAAGATTTAGCAACCGATGTAGTAAATAACGTAAAGAAAATCTTTATCCCTTGAAGCATAAATGTGACCCCCTCTCCTTTCCTAGAACACATGCAGAGGCCATGGGAACTTCTCTTTTGCATAGGCTATACGTCGAGAAAAGGAGTGGGATATCAGGAGCAAGGAATGGTAGATGCACTCGAGACGGTCAAAGAGAACAATGGGATGCGACTAGGGCACCCTTGGTACCTATCAAAGGATCTCACTAAGCCACTGAACAGGATACTGTCGAACCATTTTCTGTCAGTTGGACTTCAGTTCAAGAACAACTTCGCTTTGGAGAAGATCACCTATCCACCATCAATTCCACCAGCCATCCAAGCTCCTGGATCCTCTCTTAGTCTCCCAGAAGCTTCTCCTCTCTCTCCAAAAGTCTCCCCGCTCTCTTCAAAAGTAGCCTCCAGTGATACTCTCCTAGTCTCCGATCTCTCTCCCAGCTCTCCGAAGCTTCCTCCAACTCTGGACATCTCAACAAATGACCCGTTCGAAGCACTTCCTAAAGGAGCAAAAGCTGGAGATGCTGACGCCCTTGACCTCGACAACCTTATCGTGCTCTTCAGCAACCTGCTGCCTTGCCCCTCTAAACAAGAAGGGGCTATGGCCATTCACTGAGCCAAATGGTGAAGTGCCTATAAAGAGGAGGCAAACCTAGGGGCACTCCCCTTAGCCTTGTAAATAATTTCTTTCCTTCATTGGACACTTGTCTTTTATTTTCGTATAATTTGCTTTTTATTATTTTCTTTTCTAGCGTACACAATAAAAGGGAAGGTAGTGGAGGACATGGTTCGGACAACCTAATTGCTACCATGTCCTCACAAAGGATATCTAACAACTCCGTTAAGTGCACAGCCTAAGCATGGAGGAAGCCAATCACACAAATTGTCAGAGTATGTCACTGCACCATAGCATTCCCACAAGAGCTAGCATAGTCCCATGCCATCTTCCCAGTCGAAGAAGTATTGAGAATAACTAGCAAAAACACTAGGAACTATGAAGTTTATGAGATAGTGGATACAGACGAAGACCCAGATGAAGATGAGACAATGGGCCAGACCATTTTTGACGAAATGATGAAGAAATATGTTGAATAGACCAAGGTCATTGCTAAAGAAACATAGGAGATTGTGACCATACCAGCGAGGGAAACCACACTCCAATGCAATCGGTACAAAATGGAGACCGATAGGGCCACGACAAATCTGGTGAGTCTGGGGAGGAGGAGAAAACAAGATTTGAAAACATCGATAAGAGGCAAAACAAAATAAAGATAAGAACATGGAGTCGCCAACTAGTCTATTTAAAATCAGAAAGACGAGGAAAAACCTATCGAAAATCAAAAGCAAAACTAAATGCAAGATAAAAGTGACCCATGTCAAAAGGACGCGACACATGGATCATTACGAGCCAAAGAAAGAGTAAGGACTCCTACTATGTACGGGGAAGGTATTAGGCACCCTTGCACACCCAACGAGTTGGTCTTTCTTGGACTTATCGCTCAAAGGCATGGCTATGTAGGCACTTGAACGTCAATTAATGTGTAGCTAATGAATGATAAATGAAAATTAAGGTAAAATGAATGCGAAATAGTAACCCAAAAGTGTTCATGATGAAGGGGCACATGATGATGCAAAGGGTGTGAGTGGGATAGGTCTGGTGCTAAGTCAGTTTGGGTTTGGTCCCTGGGATGAGTGCGCATCATGGACGCACAAGTGGTAAGTGCAACTAGAATGTGCTTCCAGAGCATATCCACATAATAGGCTATCATGGCTAACCCCACACACCCAAGGCCATAATGTAGTAACCATAGGATAATGGATATGAAAGGCAGGTGGAAACATGCAAAGCCTAAAACTTGGAGAAAAACATTAAGGAGAAGAAACCCAAAATGTCAAAAGGAAAGTAAAATGCATGAGGGAAACCAAAACCATGCAAGTGGGGTCAAATGCGTAAAGGAAATTCATATGTAACGGCATAGGGGCGAGGCTTGGTCAGGTTTGGCGCCATGGAGTCCCTGATGCACATGTGCATCTTGGATGTGCTATCAGGGTGCACACCTCGAACAAAGTCTAGACCTTCCTCCTTCATTGCCTCGTCCCATGCAATGCATGCATTATCACAGTAAAATGGACATTAGGGGAGCTAAAGGGATGGCACGGCGTTATGGAAATGTAAAGGAAACTCTGGCCTAAGGCTCGACTTAGTCATGACTAGAGTTGAAGGGAGAAGGAAAGGGTGCCATTGGGACGCCTTGGCTATGCGCTCAATGGCCGGGAAGGCCTCATGTTGGCACGTTGTCGGTTGGTGGGGTGGGTGATGGGATGCAACAAAATATAAGAGGAAGAGGCTGGAAAACACCACGAGAAAACAAAACAAGAATCATTAAGTGATTTTTTAAATAAACGGGAGGCGAATGGTACCTATGGTGGCTGGTTGTGCCTCCCTTGCGTCGACGGCTGGAACTCCAGCAAGGTGCTCGGGCGACGGTCACGACGATTAGAAGGTGGTGCCTTGGCTACGGGAAGGCCTACAGTTTTGGGTGGTTGGATGCTTGATAGGTGAACTGAGGTGGCGTGGAGAAGTGAGCATGTCAGGGGTTGTAGGGAGTGACTCACTGGCACCGTTGCAGTGCTTGCATGACGATAGGGCGATGCAAAGCATGATGGTTGGAGACAGGGTATGGGAAGGCTATGGTTGTCAAGCATGTTGGGGGACAACTCGAGTGAAGCGTGCGTAGCGTCACTAGTATGAGGTACGAGGTCGAATGATGAAAGTGACTGTTCAAGCAATGCATGCCTAGTTGTCCTGGCCTTGATATGCACTTGGGCCGCACTATCGGGCCGCGCATCCTATTGAGTTAGAGAACACAGGTTGGGCTTCTATTGTTGGGTTTAGTGAATGGGGTTTATTTTAGGGTAATTTGGAGGTTTTGGGTTGATTTAATTTATGTGCTTGGTTTGGGAAATGGGGTAAAACTGGATCCATCGTCTAGTTGCACTCTTTGTCGAGTCCACCTGCCAACATTGGCCAGACACTAGGGTGTCTACAGATGCCCCTCTATGAGCGAGGTCAAGGGAATTGAGACCGCTGCTCAAAGTTGAGAAAAGACACCTTGTTCCAGTCAATGGGAAAGAAACATTGCTATTGGCAGGTGTAGACACCACTTGAGTCCCTAGGGACATTGCTCCGGAGCCTCCCGCACCGCTACGAGTCACCGCGAGCCTCTACCTCCCATCTCCCACCCTCAGCTCTCTCTCTTTGTCTCCCACACCCACCTGTAGCAGAAGAAGGAGTGAGGAAGATGGAGAAGAGGTGGAGGGCGAAAAGAGAGGAGGAAAAGAAAAGAGGGAAGAAGGCTAGGGCTCGGTTGAAGTTCTAGTGGTCGGGGAAGGCTTGCCCCCTACACACATTAAATACGTGGGGGAAGAGGTCGCCGTGCACCTGCCTGGCAACCTCTAGCACGCGCACAACAGCCAGTCTATGGCCACCCACTAGCCTCGCCGCACACAGACCAACCGCCAGCTCCCAAGCACGAACCAACTACCCAACCACCAACCACAACCAATAGCCCACAAGTGTTGGCCCACATGGACCCACACCTGGGTCCACAAGCACAGTGCCACAATGCACAGGGACACGCAAATAGAAGCCGGCCCACGAGGCTCAAGTCCAAAAGTACAAAACTACACAACGGGCCTCAGAACAGTAATACCCGTCTAGGAATAAAATTCATAAAATGTAAATAATTACAAAAATGAAATTTACGGGTGTTACATCCTAGCAAAGAAGATTTCGACCTCAAAATCACTAGGCAAAAAGATACGAGTACTGGACTAGGATGGCTTCCTCACATTCCGACGTGGCCTCCTTGGCTCCATGATGCCACCACCGCACCAAGACCAACGAAATCACCTTATTCAGCAACACCTGCTCCTTATGGTCAACAATCTCGATGGCATCCTCCACAAAGGACAAATCTTCCTAGAGCCCTTTTGGCTGAATTGGAATCACATGAGAAACGTCAGTCAGGTACTTCCTCAGCATGGAGACATGGAACATGTCGTCCACAAGCGACATCTTTGGTGGTAGATCCAACCGATAGGCAACCTCACCGATCCTCTAGGTGATCTGGTATAGGCCAATATAGTGAGGACTCAACTTGCCACGCTTCCCGAACCACATGACACCCTTGGTCGGCAACATCTTCAAAAACACATAGTCTCCCACCAGAAACTCCAGCAGTCTCTGCCTCCTGTCGGTATAGCTCTTCTGTCGACTTTATGCAGCCAATAACCTGCTACGGATCAAATCCACCTTGTCCGCATACAGCTACACAAGCTCAGGACCAATCAACTAACGCTCGCCCACTTCGCTCCAGCAAACAAGCGATCTGCATGGCCTACCGTACAAAGCTTCATATGGTTCCATCCGAATGCTCGAGTGATAGCTATTGTTGTAGGTGAACTCAGTCAGCGGCAAATGGTCCTCCCAACTGCCCAACATGCTCTAAGCATATCCTCCAGTGTATAGATAGTCCTCTCTGTCTGACCATCCGACTAAGGGTGAAATGCCATGCTATAGTTGAGCAAAATGCCAAAGGCCTCCTGTAGAGTTCTCCAGAACCTTGAGCTGAACCTCTTTCTCTGTCTGACACGATGGACACCGGAACACCATGCAGCCTCACCACTTCGGAGACATACAACTCCGTCAGGCGGTGCATCTGAGGCTTCACCTGAATGGCTAGGAAGTGAGCAAACTTGGTTAGCCGATCCACGATCACCAGCACGGTGCCGTTCTTCCTTTGAGTCTGTGGCAAACCACTAACAAAGTCCATCGAGATGTGCTTTGCCTTAACCAACTGGCAAGTAGTACACCTTGCCACATGGTCAACAACATCTCTCTTCATGCCAAGCCACCAAAGGTTCCGCTTCAGGTCTCAGTACATCTTCGTACTACCAGGGTGTATAGTGTACCTAAATTGATGCACTTCATCCAACAACCTCTGCCTAGCTTCATCACGCTGAGGCACATACAGACGCATGTCATACCTCAGCTATCCATATGCCCCAACAGAGAAATGAGGCTCTCCACCAGCCTCTAGCTTCTCAAACACAGCCTGAACAAATGGATCCAACTGCTGACTGGAGACAATAAACTCTAATAGCTTCGGGCGAATAGACAAGTTGGACACCCAGGCACCAACCGTTCCTCGAGCTTGCCGTTTTAGCATGCATCTCACCAAATCCTCCAACATGGTCCACTCCTTAACCAACAGGCTTGCCATCATGTGCGTACGCCGACTAAAGGCATCGGCGACCATGTTGGCCTTGCTAGGATGGTAGGGCAGGCTGAAATCATAGTCCTTCAAATACTCCACCCAGCGACGCTGCCCTAGGTTGAGGTCCCTCTGTGTGAAGATATACTTCAAACTCTGATGATGGGTGAAGACCACCAGCTGCTCCCCATAGAGATAGTGTCGCCAGAACTTGAGAGTGAACACTACAGCCACCATCTCCAAATCATGGGTCAGGTAGTTCTTCTCATGATCCTTCAACTGGCGCGAAGCATATGCAATAACATTGCCATGTTGCATCAGAACACACCTTAACCTAACGCCACTGGCATCACTAAACACAGTGAAGCCACCACTTCCAGAAGGTAGAGTCAACACAGGGGTAGAAACTAGACGAGACTTCAACTCTTGCAAACTCGCCTCACAATTCTGGTCCCAGCAAAAAGGAACACCCTTCCTGGTCAACTCTGTCAAAGGCACGACTATGGAGGAGAAATCCTTGATAAACCACCTATAATAGCCTACCAAACCCAAGAAACTCCTAATCTCCAACACAGTCCTGGGTCGCTCCCAACTACTCACCGCCTCAACCTTGGTAGGATCCACTCTGATGCCTTCTCCCGAAATCAAATGGCCAAGGAAGATGACTTCGCCCAGCCATAACTCACAGTTGGAGAATTTGGCGTACAGTTGATGACACCTCAGAGTATCCAGAACTGCCCTCAGGTGCAAGGCGTGAGTCTCAACATCAGGAGAATACACCAACACGTCATCAACAAAAACCACAACAAATTGGTCCAGGAAAGAGCTGAAATTCTGTTCATCAGATCCATAAACGCAGCTGGTGCATTGGTCAAGCCGAAAGGCATGACCGTGAACTCGTAACACCCGTACCGCGTCCATAAAGCAATCTACTGAATGTCTGCGTCTCGGATCCCCAACTGGTGATACCCTGATCTCAGATCAATCTTCGAGAACACCGATGTAGACTGCAACTGGTTGAACAGGTCATCAATGCGAGGCAGGGGATACTTGTTCTTCACCGTGATCTGGTTCAGCATCCGATAATCTATACACAGTCAGAGCGAACCAACCTTCTTACAAACGAACAAGACAGGCACTCCCAACGAAGACACACTCGGCCTACTTAACCCCTTGTCCACTAACTCCTGTAACTGAGTCTTGAACTCTTGAAATTCTGAAGGCACCATGCGATAAGGAGGCTTCGACACAGCACCAAAATCGGGGATCAGATCGATCGTGAACTCTACTTCCCTGTGAGGTGGCATACTAGGCAAATCGTCAGGGAAAACGTTGGGATATTCACACACCATAGAGATGTTGTGAACACCCAACTCAGGAGAAGTGGAGGTAACTATACTGGCTAGATACCCCACGCAACCCCTAACCAAAGACTTATAAGCCTTCATAGCTGAAATGACAAGCATAGGCTTGCCCTGACACCCACCATGCACAAAGAAAGACCCATCCTTAGGAGACCCAAAATAAACTCTCCTTCGAGCACAGTCGATCAAAGCAGACTGCTGCGCCAACAAATCCATGTCAAGTATCACATCGTACTCCTGCATGTCCATCACGATCAGGCTGGTGTCGAACTCTCTGCCGTTCAGCATCAAGTCGACAGGCTGCAGATACCTCCATGCCAAACTGTGCTTCCCTAGCGGCGTCACCACGCTGAGATGAAAGGCCAGTCTAGCTGGTCTCTCTCCCAACTCCACCGTGAAAGACTTAGAGATAAAGGAGAAAGAACTCCATGAGTCAAACAACACTTTGGCCATTCGGCCAACCACAATAAAAGAACCTGATGGCCAAACAAAGCAACACCACACATCCATTCAATTAGGCAGATGTCTAGATTACAAGGAGATTACAACATATCTCAAAGGGTTATAGAACCAACTATTCATCCTTACCCTCAGCAAAATCTCCCGAAGATCCAGCGCCTGGAGCTGCAATGGTGAACACCTGTCCCTTAGTCGGCTGCTGCGGTGCGCTTCCTACCTTCTTAGGCGGTTCAGACAAGATCTCTGAACGTGTCCCACCTTCCCACAGTTATAGCACACCACTGAGGTAGGCGTCCATCTAGGTTGGGGACAAAATGAAGTGATATGGCCCACCTGACCACAGTTGAAGCACTGGTTCCCACTAGGAGTACTGGACCTTGTCTGACTGAGGCCAGCGCTGCTACCCCCAGCAAAACTCCACCAGCCCGCATGGGAAACACTGGACCTTGCCTTCTACCTCTTCTTAGGGCTACCTGAGCTACCGACACTTGGAGGACTGGAGAAAGAGAACTGGGAGGTAAAAGAGGACTTACCCTTCCCTTTGGGACAACTCTCCACAAACT
Source organism: Posidonia australis (assembly GCA_024699735.1). Taxonomy (NCBI): domain Eukaryota; kingdom Viridiplantae; phylum Streptophyta; class Magnoliopsida; order Alismatales; family Posidoniaceae; genus Posidonia; species Posidonia australis. The sequence goes on from JAMKQA010000250.1 coordinate 24,059, forward strand.
TCTGATGCTCCGCCTCGAAGTGGTAAGCCATCCCAACCATGTCCACCATAGTGTGGCACCAACAACCCATCACCTTCACCCGAAGCCCAGGGTTCAAGCAGTCCAGAAACCTCTGCACCCGCTCCACCTCAGACTCATGGGTAGGAGCAAAGCGTTCCAGTCAGGCGAACTCAATCTCATACTTGAGCACCGACATCGTGCCTTGCTCCAGACTCCGGAAATCTCAACGAAGCTGCTCCTTCACATGAGCGGGAAAATACTTGTCATAGATGGCCGCCTTGAAATCCTTCCACTGGATACTAATAGTGACTGTGTCCGGGAACTTCAACCGCTTCACTGACTTCCACCACCTATCTGCCTCACCATCCAGCAGGTAGGTCGCCAGCCGCACCCGATGCTCTTCTAGGCATGCCATGCTCTCCAGCATCTTCACCACCTTCTCCAATCAGGCCTCGCTCTCCTTAGCACTGACCTTGCCCTTGAACGACGACGAACGAAGCTTCGTGAACTGGTTCAACCACGGGTCACCTGATGGCTCACTAGTACTACTCTTGTTGAACGCGTGAGAGCTCCCGTGTGTCAAACTCCTCAGTTCTGCGCGAACTGCCTTCCATCTGCCTACGTCCTCTCGGGACTCAGTCTCCTCGATAGGGGCCTTGCCCTTACGACCACGAGGAGGCATCCTACTTGAAAAAGGCAAAGTACCTGCACTATAGACAAAGCAACAACCAAAAAACCATGGCGAAAATCAAGTGCAGACTCTACATGCATGCAAAACCTATGGAGTCTCTAGACCAAACACCCTAGGTGTAGTGCAACCTAGTGAACCTGGAGCTCTGATACCAAAAACTGTCATGCCCCACATTTTTCGCAATAATTTAAAACAAATTAATTTATGGGAAAATTAAAGCCAAACAATAAATATCTAACTACTAGGAACCTCTGTATGCAGCTAGGAGACTCCAGACTATATGCACTATGTTAAACGTCTGCATGTCTGCACCTGCAAGCCAAAACACGAGGAAAAACATATGAGTGACAAAAGTCACCCAATACGCACCCCACGAAAACCACGAAAAACAAAACTATAATCAATTTTCCTTTTAAATTCATTTCGCAAACTATTTTCTCAAAACTTCATAAACTAGGCCTACAACAGCCAAAACCACAACCAGGGCTCTACAGCCCGAAGCCACAAGCAAAGGCCCTCATTGGCCAAAGCCACACATATTGAGTTAGGGAACCCAGCGCCAGGCAACCTAACTCAGGCCACACGCCGTCCACCAAGGAGCGACCACGGCATTCTGCACTACCATGGTGTGCCACCCTGTGCAGGAGCCAACCACCGTCCCGCGATTCTCCCACCTGGAGAACCCTCACAAAGCCAACCCCTCCTTGAGAAGGCTGTCCTGTCTCTCAAGACGCTACCAGCTATGAGGCACGTGTCCCACCTGCACTAGGCACCACAAGGTTCACCTCCTCAAGGCGTCCTCCACACATGGTGCTCAGGAGGGAGTGTCATACCTCCACACCCGACGACACCCGTGCCTCAGCGCTCACAGCGATAGTAGGAGTATCATATCTCCTCGCCATGCCATAAGACACCTCAACCTATGGACCACAACCCTAGCCTTGAGACGACAGTCAAGGAGTCACATACCTCCAGGACACCACACCCCTCAGCCTCAGGTATCTCGGCCCCCAACCTCAACTAGGGAGTCGCGCCCGACCATTAGAGAATGTCGTCACATTCCCTTGGTCCCGACGTCACAGTCCCACACTGTCTCGGCTTGCACACAGAAAACCAAGAAAAACATTTTCCAAAATAGGCCAACTATTTATTGAAATCCATTTCCAAAACCACTTTTCATATCTTTGAAAATTCTTCCAAAACCATGGCAAAGCGATGTGTCAGGTGTCCCAGGGGACCACAACTGACGGCCCACAATCCAATCTTACAGGAAAAAACACAACAATCCAGAAAGCCCTCGAGAAACACATTTTATAAGCATATTTGTGCCCAAAATTGGCATGCTGACAAACAAGTCTGGTATGCCGAAAATCCCTGGTTCGGTAGACCGATTTAGATCAGTCAACTGAATCAGGTCAACGGTCAACACTCAGGCCAAATTCGATATACCAAAACTAGTTCAGTCGACCGAAATCTCCTTGTTCAAGCGACCGTCCAAAATCGGAAGACCGAATTTCGACCAGAGGACCTAATCTAATAGAGAAATGGCATACCGAAATGGTTCGGTATGCCGAATTCTGCGAAAAATAGAAAACTGCCCAAACCCTACTATCCGAAATCGCCCCAACAGGGACCCCCGATCAGACACCCTAAACAAGACCCAAAAATCTTGCATAAAACATTAGATGTAGACCCTCGAGTCTACTCCAAATCCCAACAAACAAAACTAAAATCCATTCACTATGCATCAAGATATAAAATCGGAAAAGCAGAAGGGTCAAAATGACCCAAAACGCACTAACCGCTATAAATGCCAATAAATTCATCATAAATTCTCATAAAATCACAATAAATTCTAGGAATGTAAATTTTCCTAGATTCCATGCAATCCTAGAATTTTCTACCAATTCCATGCTCTTTATTACATAAGGTGGAGATGCGTACGTCAGAACGAGCTCCGACGGCCCCCGACGGATTTTGACGAACTCCGACAGCCCTACACGTCCTCCGACACTCCACGACCCCAGGGACATTGCTCTAGAGCCTCCCGCACCGCCACGAGTCGCTGTGAGCCTCTGCCTTCCATCTCCCACCCTCAACTCTCTCATTGTCTCCCGCACCCACCCGCAGCGGAAGGAGGAGTGAGGAAGAAGATGGAGAAGAGGTGGAGGGCGAAAAGAGAGGAGGAAAATAAAAGAGGGAAGAAGGTTGGGGCTCGGTTGGAGTTCCGGTGGTCAGGGAAGGCTCGCCCCTTGCACGCGTTAAATATGCAAGGGATGAGGTCGTTGCGCACCTACCCGCCAGCCTCCGGCACTCACACAACAGCCAGTCCCTAGCCACCCACCAGCCTCGTCGTACACAGACCAACCGCCAGCTCCCAACCACCAACCACAACCAACGGCCCACGAGTGCGGGCCCACACGGACCCACACCTGGCTCCACAAGCACAGTGCCAAACAACGCATAGGGACACATAAATAAAAGTTGGCCCATGAGGCCCAAGTCCAAAAGCACAAAACCACACAACGGGCCTCAGAATAGTAACACCCGACCAGGAATAAAATTCATAAAATGGAAATAATTACAAAAATGAATTTTACAGCTGTTACAATGGCTATACCCTTGTTTGAACTATGTCTCTGATTATTGCTTAAATGTAGCCATGAGCATGCCCCCATATTCTGCCTAAATATCTAATGATTTTGATGTTGATCTGTGAATGGTTCTTTGTGCTTCAAAATTTTGCAGTAATTCACCATGGATATCCTTGACTCTGACTAGCCATTATATTAGACAGTCTGACTCTGAGTTTGAGGTTACCCAAGCGAGCGAGACCATTCTAGCTCACGGGCCCGTGGCTACAGGACCGGTTCACAATCTTCAAGGACTGCCTTCAATTCATGAGCTTTTAAGAACGTGGTCCCTAACGTTCCCAAGGACGTAAGAAATCTTCTTCTTTGCATTCTATTCTCATTATCTTGTATGCAATGATCAGGCTAACCTAATTAAACAATTGGCAGGAATCTGGCAACTTCGGCGGTCAGCTCCTGGATAAAGGCCACATTTGCAACCGGGACAACTTCGAGGAAAATTTCCTTCTCTTGCGCAATCTCTTACTGATTACCTATATGATTTCAGATTTTACTACTCTTCTACTTTTCAAATCGGCAACATGAGGCACGTTATGTAGTGTCTGTGGACGTTGATGTTGGACCACTTTGAGCGCCTCCCCAGCTTCCTAAAAGAGTTCCTCCTCCACTGCATGCCTTTATGGAGTCTGCTGCGGTTCCAGGCCATCCACGACCACAATGAGTTCTTCCAGGCACTCGCGGAGCAGTGGAGGCACGAGACCCACACCTTCCACTTCCCCTTTGGCAAAGTGACTAACCTACTAGAGCACTTGGTGCTACTAATGGGCTTCAGTTTCGAAAAGGAGCCCATCGTCGAGAAGTCTACATTGGGATTCACCAAGGTCTCTCGTCTCCTAGGTCGTGAGCCACCCCCAAAGACCCAGTCGGCACACTACTTCCGCTACAACTGGTTGTGGGAGTGGAACCTGTTCTGGCCGAACCCTACACCGGACTCAAGGGAGGCCGAGTTCGTCCTTCGCCACTTTCTGCTAGAGCTCATGGGACTTGACTTCTGTGACACCTCCAGCTATTGTGTGTCGATGGACTGGCTGATTTACTTCGCCAATCTAGAGAACTGGACTGGTATGCTTGGAGAGGCACCAGCTACATGTACATGCATTGTGGGTTGGACAGCTTGGTAAAGAGCAACCAATGCTCCCACGTCAGGCTGTATCTACTGTTGATAATAAGCACCAACCTTGCTTTCCTTTCTATTTGCATTATGAAAATACATGTTCTAACTTCTGATTTATTTGGTTGCAGTATTGGTGGATGGAGCACTACTTGCGGGGTTACTACTTCTTCCGCCTCCACCCCAGGCTGCTGCCACTGCCCTGGCAATGGTGCAAGCTGGACCACCACATGACGACAAGGGTCTATGGCTACGAGGCCTACCATTACCTACTAGATCTATTGGCGGTCCATGATGTAATTTTGCAAGCATCTATTGGTCAAGCTGAGGCCTTTCGAGCAGTATGCTGAGCTAGACTGGGAGCCCTTGAACTCCGCTCGCACCTACTACCGAAAGCAGATGAAGTTTTTCTGTTTAAAGAAATCTGCTTTCTATCTCCCAGGCCGAATTCACCATCAATTCATTAACGAGTTCGACATTCCTTTTCCACCCCTTGTTGAGATGGAGCCTTGGGCTACCACCTGTGTGAAGGCCCGTTCTATAGCTACTGAGATCATGGTCGATGGGAGCCAGTACATTCTCCACCCCACTGACTACAACGAGTACTTGGTGTGGTACAAGCATGTCTGCAAGCTGTACTTGTTCAAGGAAGATCTGCAAGAGAAATAGCCGGACATGTGGTTCACTAAGGACTGGGCTAAGGTGAGGCTTCAATCTTTCAGTAGTGTAATCTAATTCTATAAATCAAATCAGCTTGGCATAACTACTTTGTCTCTACTATAGTGGTTCGAGGGCAGGCTGAGTGACATTTATGCTCGGATGCAGCAAGCCAAGGTGCCCTATCACTGTTTTACTATTCCTTAATTTTACTATGAAATAGGCCCGACGAGGGACTCATGAGGAGGTAAGTATCTGATTCACAACCTGTATTTATTGCTACTCCTGTTTTAGTATTTGTCCCAGACTGACCTTTCCATATCTCAGGGGTTGAGCCAATTGGAGGACATCATCATCGACAGTAGTGGCGACGAGGCTGACCTAGAGCTCGATGAGGAGGACATCTCTACCGTTGGCGACCTAATGGGCACTTCTAGTTCTGCTCCTGGTCCCTCCCGTGCTCGTGCGGCTTCAACGTTGACCGCCCAACGACTGTGGCACAAGATTGACCGTAAGATTGCTTGTGCTTCCCAAGGGAGAAACTCAAATGACAGCATTGATGAGGCTTAAAGATAGGCCACTTGTTTCAAATTTTGTTGCATTTGGCTTAAACTTATAACAGATACAATTGATCAAACAAAACTGACATGTAACCTGGATATTTCTTTTAATTGCTTGCTTTGTTATGCCTTGTATGTGTTTGCTTGTGATTGTGGTTTGATTATGCCTCATGGATTTTTGCATGTTTTGCGCCAGCTCGGCGAGTTCACAAACATTAGCAATTTGGCCAGGAACCCCCATCATTTACATGCATTTGCTACAAGCCTCATGTACAGGGGCAAAATGTCTTGGTTGTTATGCACATCTTCGCTGCATGTCCACGACGCTCATGTCCTTTGATGCTGTAGGATCATGGGTTGCTGAGCTGTCCCTTCTTCACGGGCCTTCATCCTTAATAGGGGGCATATGCACAGTTCAGGGGCCTCTGTCTACCTCCCAGAGTTCTCCCACGGCCTCTTTCTGCCACCCTACCTCTCCTACCATTGGTGGTCTCTTCTACTTGTTCCAGCTGACCATGGTAAGGTTGCTGCAGTGGTGGTCGACTGTTGGTCATGAGGAGGTTCTAATGCCGCTCCTCTGCTTTTTCAGGGCTTCCCGACGATGGTGACTCCTCCCCCTTGCTCAAACGTACTGAGGTGCTAGATTGGCATACTATCTAATAGTGACAAAGAGAGACTACGTTCCTAGGGAATTTCTGGAAGGCTTTTGAAGATCAGAGATGTAGAGGTGAGCCACTCTTGTGTGCTGTGGCCAGATTTTGGAAGCCGATGCACCACGTGTTCTGATTTGGCCAAAAGGAACTGACCATTACTCTGGAAGAAACCTGACAGATTTGTGGTCTGTTGAAGTTACTGGGACCTCTGATTTTTATGCATCGGGATGGATATGCATCTATTCTATGCCAGCAGACTGGTCTGAGTACTGCCGAATATGGGGAGCACTTGATCTGCATTGATGGCTTGGAGCCCATGCTCCGCCTGAACTATCTCGATGAAGTGATTCTGAGGCATTCCGAGATGGGTGAGGACCTATGACTACATGACTTCGTCACTTGCTTCCTTCGAGAGCTCATATTCAGCCATGGCCAGATGACAGTAGCGATTGGGGTGGTCGAGATCGCCTTGGCAGTGGTGAGCAAACAGATTGATCTTGCCCCAGTGATTCTGGTAGAGACTTATCGTGCCCTAGACCGTGCCCTTCACCTATGCCGCCATTTCTACGGCTATGGAGCGCTAGTACAGGTTGCCTTAGACTCTGCTAAGATTAGCACATCACTTCTTCACTGACTTGATGTGTTGACAGGTTTTGCTGGCAACTTATATGGGGGTCGAGGTCCTGCACCCTCAAAGGCTGGCATTCAAGGCTTATTGCTAGAACGTGCATGCCCGAACAATTTCTGGTGTCCAAGAATTCTATCGGAAGCTGGAGGACCTAACAAAGGGTCAGATAGTTTGGTGAGTCGTCCCATCTATTGTTGAGCCTTTCACTGTGTTCTTCAGCCGTACTGACATAAGGGTGGCCGTCCTACTAGGCCTGACCGGGGGAGTAGAGTATCATCCTATCTGCATTCTATGTCAGTTTGGCTTTCGCTAGGATGCCTTCGAACAGACTCTGATGCCTAACAGCTTTCGGTTGTATCTGCTGAATTCTGCTGTCATGACTACTAAGCTGGGAGCTTCGAGCACTCTCCTGTTCCACAGTGCTAGGAGCTCAAAGAGGCCCTGAATTGGTAGGAATAACTGAACCACACACATGTAGTGTAGCTCGTTGTGTTTCTACTATTTCTCATGGTCAATGTACCCTTGAACTTTGAATCTGATGTAGAATTTTCTGTTTTCTTGTTGTGTGCCCATTTACTTCTTTCTATGACTGGTTTGTAAGAAAGGCCTTTGAACTGTCATAGCATTTGAGTAAACCCCCACAATCTACCGTTTTAGGGGCGTAGATTGGATTCATTATTGTGACATGTCGGGCTCGACCCATGAGCTGGGTATGTGGCCACTCTACTATTGAACCGCTGGTTAGGCACCGCAGACTGTGATGATCCCACCTTTAAAAAGGCGTGGAGTGGATACATTATTGAGACATGCTGGGCCCGGCCCATGAGTTGGGTATGTGGACACTCTACATCAGGGGTCATGCATTTCAGGACTAGAGATGCCCCTTGTTAACACGCACACCTCCTACGCGCTACCATACCATGGCTACTGGATGTAAGGGCAAATGAGGAAGTATCACCACACCATGTTGAGCCAGAGTTGTCTCCCCGTCCAGCTACAACAGGTAAATAATATATTTAAATTACACTTTTTAAGTCTTTAAATTAAATATAATTATTGACAAATATTTAATTTGATTGATAAATAACAAGAACAACAACAACAACAAGGAGAATATACTCAAGTTTCTCAGGGAGCACGACCTCTTCT
>JAMKQA010000251.1:0-13363 GCA_024699735.1 Posidonia australis
CAAATCTTATAACCAAGAAAAGAACATACCGAATTATTCTTCTCAAATATGACTGCCTCCAACAAATGCAATCTTTCCTTTATGAATCTATTCTCTTCAAGGACAGCTTTCAACTTATTCTCCAGAACTTTACAAGACTCACGCTTTACTTTGTTTTCCTCAGTATCCTTCCACAACGCTCTAGAGTAACCAGGTCATTGAAATTGCTCATACCCTCCATGATGTTCATGGAAAACCTCATCCAATACATCAAAAAGCACTAACAGGTCAGAACTACCATCAAGTTGTTGCATGTGAGCTTTCTCTATAACCATTTCCTATGTAACATATTGTTATATGAAAAAGTCAAATTAATGTAAACCATAATAATTAAAAATGAATTACAATTGAGAAGACTTACACACAATTCAGCTGTGTTGTCATCAACATATTTGCCTTTTTCTGATTGGTGCACATGTTGAAATGCTTTCAATGTAGTGTATTGGTCTTCAAATTTTTTCCTCTTATTTTATAAACAAAATGAAAATCAAATAAATTACTCACTATCAATCATGAAATTTTTAGAATTAAGAAATTATACCATCTTATGTGTGACTCTTACAAATGGTTGTGAACCAGTTGTATGAGAAGCCCTTTTTCCATCACGATTTTTTTTTGTTTTGTTCATATTCCTCCTAATTCATAAAATTAGTCATAAAATATACAAACTAGTTAATCTTAAACATTATTATTAACTCAAATAATCATTCACATATAGTGCATATTTATCTTAAACATTATTATTAACTTAATTACCTGTTTTTTTGACCTTCTCTAAAATAAAATTAGTTGTTCCCAATCACCTTGGGAAATTCTTTGAGCTTTGTCAAGATTTTTGAGTAGTTCTTCTTCTGTTTTGGTAACATCATAATAAACTTTTAATTCACCTCGCCAATCTATAATCTTTTTCTGAATTGAATTCATACAAAATTGTACAACCAAGTGCTGATCCACGGGTTTGTCATCCTTATCAACAAAGTCAAATTTTACCTACACAACCTTGGTTTATCCGTAATGGATATTTTCTGATCTTAATTTTTTTGTAAAAATTCCTTTTCAGTTTCTCAGTGCCACATGCACAAGCAACTAGCTTACGTAGCAGATTTTGTGCCAACTAGCTGTCGATTTACCATGTGCGTGGAATCCAGGGTCAATCATCTTGTTGCTTGTATGAGCTGCGATTGAATAATTCTGTTGCCTGTCCTATAGGTGACTAGATCTAAAAATGTATTTTTTGCCATATTTTACGAATTTAATCCTGGCCATTGATCTCCCACTCGTCTTTAACGAGATATGGAGTCCCCAAACTCTATAAATAGACCCTTAGGTCAAGAGTTGAAGGAGAGGGACTTTAAAATTTCAAGGAGCCACCTTGAAACCCTAGAAAGGAGAGAAAGAGAGAAACCCTGAGAGAGAGAGAGCCATAGCCCCTCCTTCATGTCTATCTTCTCCTAAAAGCTCAGATCCCAGAGATCCAAACTCCTTCTACAATCAAAGTGCACCTCCAGAGCTCCGTCCGATTGGCTTCCACCTCCTTCATCTACTACAAAGCGCACAAGGGTGAAAAGGAGTATTTTTCTTATTGCATGTGATTAATATAGCCCATGGCATATGCTTGCGGGGATAACTCTCTGGCTAGTATTAATCTAGTTATTCATGTTGATTTCGTTTTTTGTTACTATTTACTACACCTAGTCTAATCCATTTTTCTTTTGTTTTTTTTTTCATGTTTGTTATGAAGGGATGGTGTAACGCACTGATCCCGGGAGTGCTACTAAATCCCAATATCATAAGCATAATTACACAAATTACAGAAACATTAAATAACTGTAAGTAAGGCTCACCTTCAGGATCTCAATGTGCAGCTAGAAGCTCCAACTCCTGTACCAGAACTCAGTTGCACGTGGTCTGCACCTGAAAACCAACAAGCACGCGTGAGTGATGTCTAAGTCACCCAGTACACGCCCCAAACACACAAACCACAAAATCTCTGGAAAACTATAAAACTCATTTCTTTGATTTTCAAAACTTGGTTTTCTTTTGAAAATCCTCTTTTTCTTTTTATTGGAAATCACTTGGGAATTCAATCCCAAATTCATGCTCTTTTCAAAAGCCATGTTTCTTTTCTTTTCTCAAAACATTTGGAAACTCATTCCAAAACCACTTCTCTTTCAAAAACACACCTTTGCATTTTCTTTCAAAACCTTTGGAACTCATTTTCCAAAACATATCCTTTTCAATACTTGGATTTCGTCCCAAAATCACACATTCAAATTCACATTTCTAACCAGATCCAGCCTAAAACACAATGCCTCTCGGACTCAAACCAAATCATAAATACAGGCTGGTAACTGGTAAAACATCATCATTAATCCATTTCAGGATTTTAGGACTATTTCATAAGTCCAATCCTAACCAAATCACATTTCTTTTTCTTTATTCATTTCCACTTTCCTTTACTGTTGTTACCTTGATCAGGGGTAACCAGGCACACAAGCAGTAGGTGAGGACATCCTTTCCCCAACTTTCCTACACTGCCGCGGTGAAATTCTCCGTGTGGGATGTCACCGCCCAGGCCAACCAGCCTCAATTTCTTTTTCATGTATGCACGAGGATACGTCTTTGTCTGATGCCCCATCGGTGACCTGAACAACTAGGTCCAATGACTCAAGCTCTGCCTACACCGTCGGTGATCCGAACAACTAGGCTCAATTACCTAGGCTCAACCTACACCGTCACAAGCTCGGAAACCATAGTTGTGTCTGGCAACTGGTTTCATTGGAGCCTCTTACTCTTACCACGTTGTCGACACCAACCCCCGTGGTTCCTTAACACATTGTTAGTGTTTCATTTCAAAACTCTTTAAACTTTTCTTTTCAAAATCATTCTCCATTTCATTCTTTCCGTTGCAGGAATCTATCTCTTGCAACACTTGACCCTCCACTAGGGTCCCAACTCAAGTCATGAAAACCATGCTTAAAATCATAAATTGGGTCTCATGCCCAAAACCACGCATAATCAACCATTTTGTTCATTTATAGGGTCTAAAAACCAAAACCACAAAAAATCAATCTTTTCATTCATATATGGGGTCAAGACCCAAAACCACGCCCAAATTTATTTATTTGGGTTCCACATTCCTCCATGTCATTATATGGGGAAAACAACACTCATATATGCTCAACATACCTTTAAAACCATTTATCATTCATTTAAATTCATATGTATGCATACCAGGTTCAGGGCAAAAATGGTAGACCGAATCTCAGGTTCGGTATACCGAAGATCCCTGGTTCGGCACACCGAATATTTTCAGTATACCAAAAACCCCTAAATCGGTCGACCAGGTGTTTTCGATCTACCGAAACCAGGTATCTGGCTTAATTTGACAGAGATTCGGCATGCCGAATCGCCCAAAACCAGGGCACCTCCCCTGTTCCAAACGACGGAAATCGCCCAAGGTGGGAGTCTCAATCAGACCCCCCAAAGACACATCAAAAATTACAAATAAATCACGAGGTGTAGACGCTTGAGTCTACTTCAAAACCCCTCAAACCATTCTTTAATCCATCAACTATGTGATTCATACGAAAATCACAAAGGGGAAGAGCTCAGTGAAACCTACTGTAGCTTACATCCCCAAAACACATTCAATCCCACATATTTTCATCCTAACCGCATGATATCTATGTTTTCATGCAATACAACTCATTCTCATCATTTTCCTTAATTTTCTACAATTTCCATGCTTTTTTCTCGATTTTTCATGCTATAGCCATAAACAACAGGAAACATGTAAACGAGGTAGGGACAGGGCCGCATACCTTCGATGGTGCCCCGACGATTCCTCCCACACTCCGGCGAGCTTCCTCGCACCCCGGCGAAGCCTCTTCCGCCGACAGACCACACTGACAACCACCACCACCTCGTCGGTTGCACACACGTCGTTCTTCCTCTCCCTCTTCCTCCTCACGTCGCAGCTCACCTTCTTCCACTGGCCTCCACCTCTCTTATCCCCTCCTCCTCCCGCATCACGCCAGCCACCCATCGCGTCGGAGGTGACGGCGAGGCATGGGTTGTTGGGTGGTGGTGGCACGGCCTGGTGGAGGGTGAAAGGGAACAAGACGGGTGTGTGGTGAGCTCGTGAGTGAGAGAAAGAGAAAAAAGAAAGAAAGAAAAGAGGAAGGAACAAGCACGCAAATCGAGGCGATTGTGCATCCTCAAACCAGACTCCTCATTGGTCCCATATCACAAGCAGGAGCACTGAAAGCCAACCACAAGCTCACACATCCAAGAAGTAACAGATTATCCATTAATAAACCATTTATGCAATATTATAATTAATTACATGGTTTACACGTAAAAATGGATAATCAGACCTAGATGTCACATCCTACCCCCTTAAAAGAATTTCGTCCTCGAAATTCAACTCTAATAAAACAAGTAAGGGTACTATCTCTAGATGTCCATCTCGCGCTCCTTGATAGCCTCCTCTGTATCATGGTGTTGCCACTGAACTAACACCAACAGAATGACTTTATTCCTGAGGACTTGCTCCTTCATGTCCAGTATCTGAACTGCATTCTCAATCATAGACAAGTCCTCCCGCAGCTCTTCTGGCTGCACTGGTATCACCTGGGACGCATCGGCCAAACACTTCCTCAACATAGACACATGGAAGGTGTTGTGTACACCCACTAACTATGGAGGCAGATCTAGTCTGTATGCCACCTCTCTAACCCTCTTAGTAATCTGGTACGGTCCAATATAACTTGGGCTCAACTTGCCTTTCTTACCGAACAACATCACACCCTTGGTTGGTGACACCTTCAGGAAAATGAAGTCTCCTACCTCGAATTCCAGAGGTCTCCGCCTCCTATCAGCATAGCTCTTCTGCAAGCTCTAGGCAGACAACAACCGCTTCTTGATCAGATCCACCTTGCCCTCGTACTGCTGTACGATTTCGGGCCCCACTAACTGTCTCTCACCCACCTCACTCCAGCAAGTGGGTGTCTAGCAGGGTCTGCCATACAATGCCTCGTATGGTTCCATACCAATACTAGCGTGGTAACTGTTATTATATGCAAACTCAATCAGAGGTAAATGATCCTCCCAGCTACCACCAAAATCCAAGGCACAGGCCCTCAGCATGTCCTCTAGTGTCTGGATGGTTCTCTCTGTCTGGCCATCCGTCTAGGGGTGGAAAGTACTGCTAAAATTCAACACTGTGCCAAAAGCCTCCTGCGGAGCTGCCCAGAATCTCGATGTAAACCTCGTGTCTTTGTCAGACACAATAGACACTGGGACAACATGCAATCTCACAATCTCAGTCACATACAACTCTGCCAGTTTTGCCAAAGGGAGATTCACCCTTATTGGTAAGAAATGTGTCGATTTCGTAAGGCGATCCACTATAACCCAAACAGTATCAATCTTTCTTCGGGTTCGTGGCAAACCCGTCACAAAGTCCTTCGACACATTTTCCCATTTCCACACTGGAACGTCCAGAGGCTGCAAAGTCCTTCCGGGCTTCTAGTGCTCTATCTTCACCATCTGGCTGGTTGCACACTTCGCCACATACTCAGCAATCTCTCTCTTCATCCCAGGCCACCAAAAATTCCTCTTCATGTCTTTATACATCTTGGTGCTTCTTGGATGAATAGTGTATCTGGAGCGGTGAGCTTCATCCAACAAACTGTTCTTGATTTCTTCAATCTGAGGTACATATAATCTCAAATCATACCTCAACCCACCGTCTACCCCTATTGAAAAATGAGGGGCATTACCAGCTTCCAGCTTTCTCCAGATATCTAACACAAAAGAATCACATTGCTGAGCTGTGATAATTTCCTCGATCATTCTCAGGCGAACAGACAAATTAGCTAGCACTACTCTAGTGGGTCCCTGAGACTGTCTCCGTGGCCTGCACTCCACTAGTCCCTCTAACAACTTCCATTCCTGGATCATCAGACTAGCCATGACATGAGTGCATCTGCTCAGAGCATCAGCAACTACATTAGCCTTCCAAGGTGGTAGGACAAACTGAAATCATAATCCTTAATATACTCCACCCAGCGCCTCTATCTCAGGTTCAAATCCTTCTGAGTAAAGATGTACTTCAGACTCTTGTGATCTGTGTACACCTCAAATTGTTCGCCATATAAATAATACCTCCCAATCTTCAAGGCGAACACAATAGCTGCCATCTCTAAATCATGGGTGGGATAACTCTTCTCATGATCTTTCAACTGGCGCGAGGCATACGCCACCACCCTACCATGCTGCATCAGCACACACCCCAAACCAATCCCACAGGCATCACTGTTGACTGTAAAACCGCCACTCCCACAGGGCAAAGTCAGAACTGGGGCCGATACCGGACGAGCCTTCAACTCATTGAAGCTCTCCTCGCACTGCCAATCCCAGGCAAAGTGTACTTCCTTCCTAGTCAGTCTGGTTAATGGTGCAGCAATCTTGGAGAAATCCTTAATGAATCTCCTATAATATCCTGCCAGGCCGAGAAAACTTCTATTCTCAGTCACTGTCTTCGGTCTGGCCCAACTGCTCACAGCTTCCACTTTGGCTAGATCTACCTTGATGCCTTCTCCTGAAATAATATGACCAAGGAAAGACACCTCTTCCAGACAAAACTCGCACTTGGTGAACTTGGCATAAAGTTGATGCTGCCTCAGCGTCTCCAGTACGATCCTCATGTGCCTCTGGTGGGTCTGAACATCCGGAGAATACACCAGAACATCATCCACAAAGATGACCACAAACTGGTCCTAATAGGGCCTGAATACTCTATTCATCAGGTCCATAAAAGCAACTGGAGAATTCGTCAACCCGAATGGCATAACCAAAAACTCATAATGCCCATAACGGGTGCGAAAGGCTGTCTTCTGCACATCTGGCTCACTGATCCTCAACTGATGGTATTCAGATCTCAAATCTATCTTGGAAAACAACGATGCTCCCTACAATTGGTCGAACAAATCGTCGATTCTTGGCAGTGGATACTTGTTATTGACAATGATCTGGTTCAACATCCGGTAATCTATACAGAGCCGAAGTGAACCATCCTTTTTATTTACAAACAAAACCGGTGCAACCCAAGGTAAAACACTGGGACGAATAAATCCCTTATCCATCAGTTCTTGCAGCTGATTCCGAAGCTCCCTCAACTCAGCAGGTGCCATCCTGTACGGAGCCTTGGAAATAGGACCTGATCCTGGCACCAAGTCAATCACAAACTCCACTCCCCTATGCGGTGGCATTCTAGGCAATTCCTCTAGAAAAACATCGGGATATTCCCTTACCACCGACAAGTCCTGAATCCAGACCACAGGCGAAGTAGAAACTGTCACACAGGCCAAATAGCCCACACTGCCTCTTGCCAGATGATGATAGGCCTTGAGAGCAGAAATCATCTTCCTAGGCTCACCCGGTCTGGTGCCCGTTACCATACACCAGCCTTGGCCTGGACACTCTACCAAAGCTCTCCTCTTGGCACAAACTATCACAGTTGAATGCTGTGCCAGCCAATCCATTCTAAGGATAACATCATAATCCTACATATCCATCACGATCAAGCTGGCCTGAAAATTCCAGTCCCCTAGCTGAATATCAACCGGTCTCAAATATCTCTACACTGGACTGTGTTCTCCCAATGGTGTGACCACATCTAGGTGGAATGAAAACCTGGCTGGCCTAGTGCCGATCTCAGAAGAAAATGACTCGGAGACAAAAGAAAATGAACTCCCAGAGTCGAACAAGACTCGGGCCATCCGATCAGCCACAAGAAAAGATCCTATAATTAACACACCATAACCATAATCATATTAAGAAATAGTGTCAATTACACATAGGATCTATCATTACAGGATAGGACTTATCAAATACAGCCGTGCTAGTTCTCACCTTCTACCACATCTCTAGATGGACCAGCATCTGGGGCAGCAATGGAGAACACTCTCCCCTTGGTAGGCTGACGTGGCACATCTGTTGCTGTCTTCGACTGACTGGGACAGTCCTTCTGGTAATGCTTGGACTTCTCACAGTTGTAGCAGACTACTCTGTCTAAATTCCTCTGCCTATGCCAACATTGCGCCGCTACATGCCCCTTCATGCCACAGACATGGCATGGTCCCATCTGTGGGCCACTACTAGACCCGGCATGGCTGAAACCCATACTCTCTTTTCTACCAGACGTAGGTTGTTGCTTTCGTTTCTTCCTAGAGCTGCTTGAACTCCCAGAACTTGGCGCTCCCATCACTAACGGATGAGAAACGGAGGGTCGAGAAACAAAAGATCGAGAAACAGACTTTCTCCCATTTTCCTTCTTGGGATACTCTAGCAGCTTGCAAGCTCAACAGCATCCGCTAATGTCTAGCATCTGAAGCCAATAACTCTGGATCTCAGCACAGGATTCAGTCCTTCCACAAACCTCTTGGCTCTATTCTTCTCAGAAATTACAGTCTGAGAGAACTGCTCCAGCCGAAGGAAGGATGACTCATACTCAGCCACAGACAGGCTACCCTGCTTCAGGTTCCTGAATTCTCTGTCCAGCTTATCCCTCTCATGCTTAGGGAAAAATCTCCCAAAGAATACCTCTCGGAACTCTTCCCAAGAGATCATCAGCAGGTTCGTATTCGGAAATTTGGTGCGGCGCACTGTCCTCCACCACTGATCCGCAGCACCCTTGAGCTGGAATGTCGCGATCCGGACCCACTTCTCTATTGGACATTCGATCCCCTCAAAGATCTTCTCCACCTCCAGGAACCAAGCCTCACACTCCTTTGGTGTGCCGGGCCCATTAAAAGTTGGCGCGCCAAGCTGGCAAAACTACTTAATCCACGGGTCTCCCTTCGCCTCATCCTTGCTACTGCTGCCAGAGGACTGGGCGAAACCCTGCATCATCTTGCCCAATTCTCGTCTCATCCACCTCCATGCACTACCCTATCCCGTCACTGAGTCAGGTACAAGGGTCTTGCCACGACTGCAGCCTCGGCGAGACATCTTCCTGCCAGCACAACAAAACACAACAATCCAAAAATTCAGGTGCACGACTCTCTAATGTGTAGTCATAGGGAGCCACTAGACAGGACATCACCAAGCCGGTGCTCTAGGTGTAACCTTAGCTCTGATACCACTTTGTAACGCCCCGATCCCGGGCGCGCTACTAAATCCCAGTATCATAAGCTTAATTACACTAATTACAGAAACATTAAATAACTGTAACTAAGGCTCACGTTTAGGATCTCAATGTGCAGCTAAAGCTCCAACTCCTGCACCAGAACTCGGCTGCATGCGGTTTGCACTTGAAAACCATCAAGCATGCGTGAGTGACATCTAAGTCACCCAGTACGCGCCCCAAACACTCAAACCACAAAATCTCTTGAAAACTATAAAACTCTTTTCTTTGACTTTCAAAACTTGGTTTTCTTTTGAAAATCCTCTTTTCTTTTATTGGAAATCACTTGGGAATTCAATCCCAAATTCATGCTCTTTTCAAAAGCCATGTTGCTTTTCTTTTCTCAAAACATTTGGAAACTGATTCTAGAACCACTTTTCTTTCAAAAACACACCTTTGCATTTTCTTTCAAAACCTTTAGAACTCATTTTCCAAAACATATCCGTTTCAATACTTGAGATTTCTTCCCAAAATCACACTTTCAAATTCACATTTCTGACCAGATCCAGCCTAAAACACAATGCCTCTCGAGCTCAAACCAAATCATAAATACAAACTGGTGTAGACACCCCAAGTTTCTGATTTTGCAGGATGGAGATGTGGTGGCTGAGCTCAAACCCTCATTAGGCCTATTTCACTTCATGGAAGCCCATTTAGCCCATTTGGGCCCATGAAGCCCACAAGGCCCTCAATGGCTCAACCTACATTTCCTCCCATTTGATTTCCCAAAGTTAAACCTATTTCTACCAAAATTAAACCCAAAATCGTCTTTCATTTACCTAAGTTTTTCCTACCCAAAATAATCAAAATTTTCACATTTTTCCTACTTACCCACTGAACCCATTTTCTCTCCACCAAGCCTCACGAAATCAGCCTAAATCCACCTCCTTATTGAGCTCACCATCCCACCATCTTATTGAGCCAACAAGTAAGAGCACCCTCAGCCGTCGGATGGCTCGCCGGAGAAGCCAGGATCGTCGTCCATCTCCGTCAGTGGGCAAGGGAGCTAACTGGAGCGCGTGGGGGACAGCCGTTGGCTGTCTGCTGAGCTGGCGTAATGACGGTCGGAGGTTCTTGCTGTTCTGTTGGGTGTCACGCGCTGAATCTGTTGCAGGTTGTTGGGTTTTGGTGGCCTATAAATTAAGGAGGCAGAGACTAATTCAAAGGGAGCATTTAGAGCTTTCCCACTACGCGAGAGAAGAGGAGAGCACAAAGGGAAAGAATTCTGAGAGAGAAGAGAGCGAGAGCAAGAATCCAGAGCTCGAGGAGCAACTCAGAGCTCCGGTGGATTGTCTCCAACCAGGTACACTCTCTGAGCTCCTCCAGTCTTAATTTGTAGCTCCCTGGGTCACTCTCTCTCTTCCTGGAGCAATCCCAGGGGATCCAGAGTGATCCCCTGATCAGAGAAGCTCCTCTGTGCCCCTCTGTCACCGTTTTCCGACAATAGAGGTGGGGGGGCAATCCAGGAGGCTTCCTGGACCCCCGAGCCTCCTATCTTCCTCCTCTGGTCTTCTTGGAGCTCGCTAGCCCCTTGGATTTCCGCTCCGCCGCTCCAGAAGCCTCACACGAGATCGCCGGAGAGAATGCCCCATAGCTGCCGTCGTCGGAGAAGAAGACCAAAGCATCCACTGAACGCGCGCCTCCCGTAGCTCCGCATCCTTCCGACGGTCTAGGATCACTCCATGACTCACCCTCAGCATTCCAGAGCGTCCAGAGTTCCCCCTCATGCCTCGGAGCGTTGCTTCAACCTTCCTCGCTGGAGATCGACCGCTATCGACAGCCAGAGCCGTTCCGTCGCTCCACTCAGCTCCTGGGGAAGGGAGGAGGTTCCTCTCAACGCCCCGCAGCCACCAGGACCCGTGGACTGCCGCTCCTTAGCCTCCGAAGGCCTCCAACTTCCCTGTAGCCATCGCCGGAGTAGCTCGACGGTGAGGTAGGTGGGAGGCTCGTTCCAGCCGCTGGATCACCCATCTAGTCCATTGGATGTCTTCCTCTTTTCTCCCTCTTGCTTCCCGTGGAGTCTGATCTTAGATCGGACCACTGGAAGGCCTTGTTTTCCCCTCTCTGGCGGTTGTCGGCGATGAGCTCCATCGCCGGCGACCGTCGTTTCCTTTTTTCTTTTTTAAAAACATTTAAAACATTTTATTTGAATAAAATCTGGAGTTTATGTTTTTCTTGCAAATAGGTCCTTCTAGAATTACTTTTTGGTCCTTTTATTGCATATAGGTCCTGCAATCATTTTTTCTAAAATGTTTTTGTGACCATGCCGACCCATAGGAGGGGGAGGAGATCACAGCCATGCCAAGATGGCGAAGGCGCAAGGATAGGATAAAAGAAATTGAAAAGGAGTCGCCACCTAGTCTTTTAAGGGAAAGACGAGGAAAACCACAAATGGTTGAACACATGAGATGCTGATGGGAAGGCTGGATGTCCGCTAAACAGAGGATGAGTAAGGTTTCCTATTACGCACAAGGAAGGTGTTAGGCACCCTCGTACGCCCGAGAAACTCAGTCTTTCTAATCCAATTGCTTGCAAAAGGCTAGATAAATATTTTCTAAACCTGAGTCATGCTCTAATCATGCTAATATAAATGCCATGGCAAGACTAAATGCAGTGGCGCGGCTCAGCGGCGGACTGAAGGTGCGCGGGCTCTTTAATCAAAGCGGCGATGGCTGGGAAGCATCGGAGGGGCGCGGCGAAGCTCCGATAGGTGACGGTGAGGCTTGGGGAGGTCTGTAACGTCCCCCCGACCTCGAGCTCCGGTGAGGGGATCAACGGCGACGGATGGAGCGGCACGGGGGCTCTGGCAGGCAGTGGCGTGGCTCGGCGGACTCATGGCGACGCGGGGAGTCTTCCTGGATCGTTGGTGCAGAGCGACGCGGAATCGTGCACGCGGGGGGACTCTCGACGGTGTGCGGTGGCGACTGTAGGAGCGGCGACGGCGCGGCGGCGCGAGCGGTCTACTAGGCTTCTCTGCGAAAGGGGGGTACTCCGGGGGGAGGAAGAAAAGGGCGGAGTGGTGGCCAAGACGTTCCCTTCCTCTGCAAGGGGGTGTTTTGGGTTCACCGGAGAAGGCGAACCCATTGCCGACGAAACCCGCGGAAGCGGGCAAGGCTGCCAACCAGGGGGGCTACCCTATGGGCGTTCTACGGGGACTTAAATGAGATGAACTAAAGATGAGGAGAAGGGGAAGGTACCTGAATGTGCTCTCCGGTGATCTTCAGTGGCAACAACAACGTTTTCCAGCGGCTCTGGTTGTCCAAGAAAGGGCTGGTGGCTCGGGACAATAGGGCTGGCTGTTCCAAGGGGTCTTAGAAGGTGTCGCTCGTGCTCCAGGGTGCGAGGAGGGGAACCCGTTTGTGCGCTAGATAGGAGAGGGTTTTTTTGTTGGGTCAGAGTAGAGTCGTAGGTCAGACCTCCCTCTCTCTGTCGGAGGTGGGAGTTTTTGAACTCCGGCGTGAGCTTCCTCCTCCGTCGATCTTCTTCCGGGATCGCCTCCACCGTTGGATGGGTCGCACCACAGAGGAGGCAAGCTCGAAGATCGCGGCAGCAAGGATTGCGCACTGGAGATGCAGGGATTGGACGCCGGAGATGGCGCCGAACATCGTGGGTCACCGGCGGTGAGCTCATCGGAATTATTTCTCTGTGTTTCTAAAGTTTTTTGGTTTATGGATTTTTAGGCTTATTGTGTTTGCGTAATGGGCTAGGGTTTGGTTTCTTTTTATTTTTTTCTTTTTCTTTTGTTTTGTGTTTTGAAATTTAGTTTAACTTGATGAATTTTGATTTGATTTGGGGGATTTGAATTGATTAATTGTATTTTAATATTTTAAGTTGATTAAGGTTTTATTTGATGTTTTGAAATTTAATTAAATGATTTGTCTTGGTTTTAAATGGATTAAATGGTTTTCTCTTGATTTTTGGTTTTGGATTTATTTGAATTAATTTCTAATTTCGATTTGGTTGGTTTAAAATTTGAATTTGATTAGATTAAACTTAGATTCCATTAGTTTTGATTTAATTAAGTATTTTACTTGATTTAATTAGGTATTTTATTTAGGTTTTGATTTAGGGTTTTGTTTTCTTTTATTTTAGGAATTTTCATGGATTTTAGGGGTTTAATTATTCTAGGTT
>JAMKQA010000252.1:0-36701 GCA_024699735.1 Posidonia australis
GCTTCATCTTCTGTTTTATCTTTTAGAATCTTATGCAAGCATTTTAGCCATGAACTTATAATTTATCATATTTCTGAATCACATAATAATAGGTTTGTTTTGCTCATTTGCATCACATCATGTTTCAGTTTTTATCATTACATAAACCGATCTGCATTAATAAAAATCACCCATCTTTATTCTAGATCAGATTGCAATCTGATCCAGATTTTCTAGGGAGCACCAATCTGGAGCACCTAAGAGGCGCACCAATCCAGAGCACCACTTTGGCTCACCATTCAGGTGCACCAGACTGGTCAGAGAGCAAAACACTCACTTTTGCATCCCTGTTTGCATAGTTTTCCGATGACTTTGCGTCCGACTCTTTTGCTGCTAGTTCTCTAATATTCCATGGTTTTGCATGCATGTTTGCAGCTCTGAACAAGATTGTTTTCTAGTTGTTTTTCCCCTTTGGATGCTCAGTCCATGGCTAAAATCTGGTAGACTGTTTGCCTCTACTCCAATATGGAGAACCTTGTGCATGAGCCCATGATCTAGAGACATGGCTGAACCTTCTTGCATACATTTTAGCATGAATAGGGTGGGATCTTGTATGAGGCTACCAGCCCTTGAGTACAAGGTCTACAAGTCATTACACTTGCATTTCTTTCACTTTTAAAGTATATCCTTCAAGTTTTGCGAAGGATTTTACATGGCATGATTTTCTGGAATGCATTCATATGTAACTTTGCACTGCATGGATTTCTATATTTGCTTTGGCATATCTTTCTGGCCCACACAGGAGCACATAAGTGGCACACTAGACTGGAGCACCAGTCTGGAGCACCAAGCAGGCACATCAGCCTGTTTATCAGTAGCACACAACAACTTTTGCATAGCTTCCTCGCACAATTTTTATTTCGATTTGCTTCTAGTTTTTTCTGATTTTTTTCCTTGATGTATCAGGAGGACTCAGCTTTATCTTTAGCCATTTTCATGCATGTTAGATCATATATGGCATGTAGTAAAGCAAGGATGAAAAATCACTCGAAATATTTAGATCCTTGATCTATTTCTGCAATATCTTTGCATCGACACTTGACCCGAAATATGAGCGATACTTCTTAGCATTAAGACACACCCCTGCACACCCTGCACCCTTATTTAGCATAAGACACCACACACACTTAGCATGGCATGGCATATCGCCCTCAGGCGTACAGTAAAGGCTGAAAAGCCGACATTTCATAAGCAAATGAGAAACCAATAAAAGACCGATTTTTCGGACGCACGAGGGTGCCTAATACCTTCCTCGTGCGTAACAGGGATCCTTACCCATTTCTGGTTTATGACCTGCTTTTCATTGGCTTATTTGCATGATTTATATGGTTTTCCTCGTCTTTCATTTTAATAGACTAGGTGGCGACTCCTGCATTTGCATTTTTATTTTTATTATTTTTGCCGTGACTTTGCCGATCCTCGTGTATTTGGCCTTTCGCGCCAAGTCCCGAGGCTGTCGCCTGCATGGTTACATTATTTCTCCAGCAGATCACTACTCTCGGTGTATCCTCCGAAAGTAGTGATCGTTGTAACACTTTTCTCACTCTCCCGTGGATGCGAACAAGGCGTTTTGTCAATCCTGAACATTGGTCTTAGTTACCCTCGACCTCACTTAGGGAAGGACATCTGTAGACACCTCGGGTTTTACAGGTAGGTTCGAACGGACTTAGGAGAGAGATCGCTAGCTATGGAGATGGTGGGTCCATTCACTTTCCCCAAAATATCTCAAAATACCCTAGACACATCCATCAATCTTTCAAAACTTCTAGGATCATACCAACATCATCCATCATAACTATTGATTGCAAGTTGGTCCCTAAAAAAGGTCAGTCAATGGGCTCAGAGACTATTTGACTAACTCTTATTGGGTCAGGTGGTATTTTCAAGTGGTTATTGATGACAAGATCATCCGACGTTTATAGATGATGGATTTAATGGCGATAATGGCTGACGAAGTGCCCTGTTTCAATACCGAGGGTTGTAGAAGTCCTTCTAGCCATTTAGTCACTTGATCAGGGCCTGGATTGATCCTGAGCTTACTCCTTCACCTCCCAAGGACCATCATACCCCTACTTTAACTTCAACTTCACCAATTGGAGCCATTAAAGCTCATCGCTGCTGCTCGTTTCTGGAAGTTATACATCTACGTCTTTAATTTGAATCCACTACCTATTTAAAGACCTCTGCGCCACACGAGAGGAGGTATCGGGAGATATCGCCTTGATCACCATTGTTTCCATCCAACCAACTCCGAGCTCCAGCTTCAGCCTTGGCGTATCCGGTGACGTTTCCAGCTATTGTCAACGCCACTCGAGCCTTTAGGAGTCTCCAACGCTCCTCAACACACCATAGATAAGCCTTTAACTCACTTCTATTTCTGTTTAAGCCCTATTCGAGTGTGCATGCCGTTGGGTGCTGGATTTTGGCGCTCCATCCCCCTCTTCCCCGGTGATCACTGAAACTGACAGTGATTAGGAGTTTTCCTCCCTTCTGAATGAGCTCAGAATCGGGAGTGAGGTCCATGAGCCTCGTGTCCTCTACAAGCAAGTCTCGAAGGATTTGTTTCCCTTTTCCCTCGTCGTCACAGACTGGATGATTCTCGTCGAAGTTCAATCGACGTTGGAAATTGAAGCCAGGGAGAGGTGTCCTAATGTGTTCTCTTGGCTATAGCTCATGCCTACATGTCTTCTTTGCTCCCCCTACCTCATCGGTCTCTGGGCAAAGCTTGCCGACCTCGGATGATGTCGATCAGTGTGTGTGCCGACGAGGTAGACAGGCAGAAGGATTCGTTGATCCTTCCTTTGATCTGAACATGTAGAATCATTCCTATTCCTCTTCTCTTGCTTTTTCGACGCTTCTCTTCCATCTCCAGAGCCTCATCGCAACTCCGTGGACCTTGTCATCCTCTGTTGTGGTCGGTCGGTGTGTCTAGACATCTCGATTTTGAGGCGGCTCGTGGCGAATTCTCCAGAAGATGTTGTTTTGGATACGGAAGCCTAACCTCATTTGAACTTTATCTGGCATCTTGGTTACCCTAAGCCTACAACAAACCCATGGTCCGATTAATAATCCAGGCAGCTAGGTGGAGAGCACTATACTAGAGCACCAATGTGGAGCACCATAATAGAGCACCAAGCTGGCGCACAACCACTTTTCAGGGTATTGGTTGTTGGCTGTCCATCTTCTATGCTTGTAACCTTCACTTGCGAATATTTCTCTACGAATCTACGCAAGTCTGTTGGTTTCCAAGGCTTTTGGCATCGCAAGGCTTTACAACTTCATCTTCTTTTAAAGCCACCCATGAGCAACACTTTAACTCTCTTAGCAATTCACCATATCTTAGCAACTAGCACCTCTATTGTCAAATCACCCTTTTTGCATCCCTGACCACTCTCAAGTATGTCCAAAGCAGCAAGGAGGTGACACCTTAAGCCACCCAAGGAGAAAACACCATAGGTATGTTCTTTTTTTTCACATTCATATAGCCTTTGCATGACATTCTGAATGAAGTTCACACTGCAAACTTAGCTGATACAATGTTTTTATGTTGATGTTTACTTGCACTTTTTGCGTAGTTTGGAGTTTATGATGTTCTTTTATGCAATTATGTTCAATGTTTGTTTGTCATGATGATTGTTTATATTGTGTGGACTTTTGGGCAATGTATCATGGTCCTTATGAGACTGTTGGCCATGGAATAGGGACTATGATGCATCCCTTGCATTCTACATCATGTTCCCATGCTCTACAGGTCAGCCAGATACCCCCATGCATCATAAAAAACCCCATAGGTAGTTGCAGTCCTAAGGAACCCATGAATATGCATAGATAGGAGAGGAGAGAAAAGAGTGTTTTGATCTAGGTTGTTTAATGCAAACATGTTCCCTAGCATCTAGGATAGTCTTCTGAATGGTCATAAGCATAATCAATCACATACATCCAGCCCAGGCTCTGAAATCAGATTGCAGTCTGAAACAGAGTATCTGGAGTGCACTAAACTGGCGCACCAAATAGGAGCACTATAGTGGAGCACCATATAAGCGCACCAAACTGGCACACATCACTAGCGCACATTACTGAGCACCATCTTGGCGCACTAGCTTGGTCACAGGATGCAAACAGTAGGTTTTGCATCATGGTTTGCATGTTCTCCTGATTACCATTGGCCTTGATTTTTCTGGTGTTTGTTCTTGGATATACCATGATCATCCTTGCATAGTTTTATCATCTAATAACTCTGTTTGCATTAGTTTTGCATCCAATAAAGTGGTGATGCGTACTACTTGGGTCTTGTGAATCAGTGGCCTTTTTTGGTTCTTGTCGGTGAAATCCTTTTGCACCGTTGCCTGATTCAGACCCTAGGTAGCGTAGCTAAACATTAGGACATGGCCCACTCTCCACTTCACCTATATTTGGCTTTAGGCATGACACTAGGCACGCACTTGCATGTAGCATTGTATGGCATATCGCCCTCGGGCGTACAGAAACAGGCTGTAAAGCCGACATTTCCATATAAGTAAACGAGAAACCCATGAAAGACCGATTTCTTGGGCGCACGAAGGTGCTTAATACCTTCCTTGTGCGTAGCAGGGATCCTTGCCCAATTTTCTGGTTCATGATGACCTTTTCCATTGGTTTATTGCATAGTTTTAGTGTTTTAAAACGGTTTTCCTCGTCTCCTGTTTTTAAGTAGACTAGGTGGCGACTTCCGCATTTTTATCATTGTTTTTATCACTTTGTTGTGACTTTGCTGACCCTCACGTATTTGGTCTTTCACGCCACGCACGAGGCTATCGCTGGCATGGTTACAGTGTATTCATCGTCAAGATTGACAGGGAATGGAATTTAGTGAGCTATGTCTTCATCTGGATGTATGAGTGAACTTTCCGTGCATTCCTTTTACTTCTCCAATTGAGCATCAAGGTTTTAAATTCTATCCAGTCAAGATTTGAATCGGAGCTTGCCGTATGTGCATGTGAGGGGTTACGCGAATCTCGATGACGGAGAAGGCTAGCGGATAACCTCGGCGAGAGGAGCTAGCAGTTACAGGCGACGGTTTTTTAAGTGGTTACAGCTAACGGATTCTGCTAGCGAGAATCATCGCATGAGGTCCAAAATCTAGACAGTTACATAACTAATTCTTTACTTCTTAATTTGACCTTCATTTGATTTCCTGGTCTTTGTTTGATTTCCCGAGTCATCCTTATTTCATCCTATCTGCTCATCGCCTTAGAGTGTATGTTAGTTTGGCATAATTTGCCTGCATTGTCCTCCTTGAGTTAGATTTACTACATTTCACATTATTTCATATGTTTTCTTGAATTTTCACCGTTTTGTTTTGTGTTGGACTTTTATCACCCAAAGACATACATTAATTGACATGAAAATGCCAACATTGACCCAAATGCAAGTTATTTTCCACTATTGACTTTTACGAATATTTTTGTATTCTCTGTTGCTTTGCATGAGTTTCTTCTTCGGATGCCTCTGGTTTACTTGATTTTCCCCATTGCCTTTCGATATACATTAAGTAGCATTATCAATGCCTACATTGTCCCTTAGATTATTTTTCCTACTTAGTTTATTTATCCATTTACTTATAGAGTTTTCGTGCCAGGTTCTTGCAAATATATTAGACATGTACATTAGAAGTAGACAAGCAAGCATACACACTTTATTCATTAGAAAGCGGTTAATCTTGAAAGACATATTTCTCGGACGTATAGAGGTGTCTAACACCTTCCCCATGCGTAACAAGAATTCTTATCCTTTCTTTAGCTCACAATGATATGTGTGCTACATCCATTAAACACGGGGCATACATGTGTTCACTTACATTGTTTCTTTGCATTTATTGCATTCGATTTTCCTTATATTTCCATTAAAAGATTAGGCAGTGACTTCTTTTTCTTTGTCTTTCTTTGGCGTTTTCGAGTCAAGTCTCTTTCCTCGGATTCACTATCCTCGCTGTGACCATATCGAGATTCTTTGTGTATTTCCACACATAGGGAAGTCATGTGGGTTTCACCGACATTGTCACAATATATTCAGCCAATTCACTCGCACTTCCAGAGGTTGTATCTCCACGAACAATCCCTTGCAGTGCATTTGTCAAACCTCATCATTGCAAATGTCCACAACTCTGAAGTAGGATCCACATCATCCTCACGAAGTAGCTTCACGCACTTTGCTATGGTTGAAAATTTCTTTTTGTTAGAAATTTTAAAAATAAATGACCCAACTGAATCCATACGACTTTGAGCTATTTGCTTGTTGTTAAGCTTAGGCCTTTTGTCCCTACTCCGCTCAGATGGCATAGATGATGGTCTATCATTGGCTCTAGGGGAGTCATAGACTTGGTTCTGCACATTAGTATTGTCATCAAGCTATGGAGGGGAAAACGAGGTAATATCATCATCATTCTTAGCTCCAATAATTTGCATAGCAGGAGCGAATGAACCAGGAATGAATGTGTGCTCCCTAGTTGCGATATTACCATCAAACAACTTTTGCAATTACTCTGCAAACTTTATGTTATTGTACCTAAACTTCTCGCACATAGTCTCACGCTGCAAAGAGAATGACACACAATAGTTACAGAACAACATTTGGTACTAACAACTAAATTATTTAGCTCTTTTTGATTGATAGCACTTACTAAGTTGAAGTTCTGTCACCACTCATGAGAGGCTCCTTCCCAAGTCCTTTTTATTAGATTCCAACCAATTCCTATCTAGACCTCGAGTGTCTTCCACAACTGTCAATCTCTACATAACTTATCTAATTTATTTTTCAATTGTGCACAGGTGTAGTGAACTTGAGTTCATTCCTTAAACTTCTTCTCCAACATCTCATACCCCTTTGCATCAAGATGATTGCCTGGCTTGCGGCCCATCTTAGCCAAGTCAATGCAAATGTCTAGTAGTTCAAACATAAGTTCATCTTCCTAATCCACCCTATGGTCCCTTGTTTGTGTTTGCGATAGGGTTATTGCATTTTTAGAGCTTCTAAGATTTCTCCACTTAACTTGTGATGGACTACTTCTTCGAGCTGAACGTGAAGGAATATCCTCCAATAAGGCTGGTTGGTCCATAGGTCTATTTTGTAGATGACCAGAAAGTACAATCGCTGTTAAACTAGGACTTTCAGTGTTGTTATTGGCATTTAAGCCAAGTAGGTTGGCGTATTGCTCATACTCACGATCCATTGATCTGCAAAGACAAATCACAACCAAAACAATCTCATATATTCAATATGATTCCAAATTGACTAAACATCAAGTCATGCTTCCTATGATGCCAAATTGACTACAAATGTAACAATTTATCCAACAAACTGATCAATATCTTACCCATGCATCATTTTGCAAAAAAATAAATTCTGAATAACCAATTATAGATAATAAAGAAAGCCTGTAAAAATCAAATATGAGAATGAAGAGAAAAAAATTAACATTCCATACATATAAGCGATTACAAAATTCCATTTTTCTTCTTCTACTACAATGGTTGGAGTGGCATGGAATTGATCCCTTCTAGTGAGATTACAGGTGTTTGCGTGGGATAATTGCTCTACGACAGAGCTGGAGTGGCTGGAGTGGTTGGCCCTGGTAAACAAACGTAGCCATTATGTGTGATTAAAGAAGGCCTCGCAATTGGCTTGAGAGGTGGAACACAGGACACCAGATATAGAGGATACACGTTTCACTGTATCTTATCCACTTCTCATCCAAATGCAAGCTCTCATTAGAAAAGGATACCATAGTTTTTTAGTGCTCCTCCAATTTTACATGTTAGGTGGAAACCTCATGCTCGATCAGTTGATCCTTTTATTGATTGTCAGGATTTTGTTGTGGTTAACATAAAGCATGATAAACCAAGTATAATTGACTATGAAGAGTAGAATTTATATCTCCTTTTTAGATTCGAATAGGAAATAAATAAATAAATATATCTATCCATTTCAAAAAAAAACATAAAGCATGATGAGGTTGTTAACTTATTATGGACTATAGTTATCCTTAGGTGCACCAAAAGTCTTAGTATTAACCACAAAAAAGGTTTCTGATTGAACTTTCCAGAAGAGCCTGCGTCAGGTACGTTGTGTTGTTATCTGGATTGAAACGGGCCATCCCATGCCGAACGTGTTGGCCGCAGGTGGCGCAAGGTATACATTCCCAACTCTTTACCTTGTTGGTGGAAGTAGTGATAGAACTTTGATCGGTCCCAACGGAAAATTAATGCTCTAGGGGAAAAAAAAGAAAAGGATGAACGATGACATTTTTTGGGGAACAATTTAAATATCATTAGATAACGGTAGCTGTGGAAACACACGTCCCTAGAGTAACAGGAGACGAAGCAAATAGCAACCATGCAGTTCAATCGCTCACGCATGAACAAACATGCCAACAGAGAAATAAGTTCAAAACAGACATGCCAACGGGTGGAAAGCAGCAAAGAGCAAGCAGCTGCAAAAGGCCGATAATCCCCAATGCTCCTCTGAAAATGAAATTATTACGAGCATTCCATATGATCCAGAAGATGGCATCGGCAATTATGTACCAAACAAGCTCCAAA
The DNA here is from genome assembly GCA_024699735.1 of Posidonia australis. Lineage (NCBI taxonomy): Eukaryota > Viridiplantae > Streptophyta > Magnoliopsida > Alismatales > Posidoniaceae > Posidonia > Posidonia australis. The sequence goes on from JAMKQA010000252.1 coordinate 8,616, forward strand.
GTTCAAGTTGAATCTATCTATAGAGATCAAGGGGAAGACTTGATTGTTATCAACATTATTGGAAGCTAAAATGTCATAAGAAATTAAGAAGTTCCAAAGCAAGGAAGCAAAAAGACAATGTAAAGATAAACGAGAAGTTTTTTCATCCAATAAGTTTGTATTGTGTTTGTTTGTAACTCTACACTGCTCTAGTCGCTTCAATTTCTACATGGAATAGCTTCTTCAGATAAACAGAGATACTCTTATCGAAAGAGAGCAGTTGAATATCACTTCAATTACGGTAGACGAAGATGAATTTCTAGAATAGATATAAATAACTGCTAAGATGTAACAACTACGATAATTGATCTTTTGACGTGGCACAGTTTCTCTAAGAAATAAATGAAGTCTATGTTACAAAAAGAGCATAAGGCCTAACCACTAGATCCTCTTTTAAGAAGGTTGATCTTGGTTGATTTTTTTTAGTGAACCACCAACTAAGAAAAGACTTTAACCTTGAGAGGTAAAGGCACATGCTAAATAGACTTGAAGAACATAGTCCTAAAGTGGCTGTCATTTATAAAATTACATAGCAAGACTTAAAAGAGTGGCTACCATTAGTGACAAGATCCAATTAGCCTTGTCCAAGGAGGAGATGAGGACGATATCATTGATTTTCTCTATAAATAAGAGAACATCTGTAAGGGGAATGTTGAGGGTAGTATAGAAAAGTATAAGTAGGAATGTTGATCTCCCAATAGCAAAGATTAATGTATATGAATTTTGAACATATACATATTTTGATATGTATTTTTAAATAATAAATAATTATTTAATAAATTCATGTAATTTACTTAGTCAACTCATATCATTGTTAAATTTGTCTAAATTTCAAGAAAAAACATGTATAAAAAACTTTTAAGCTTTTATACTTCTACTTTGCTTAATTATTTACATTTTTCAATTTTTGAAGGGAATTGATTGTAAGAACATTTAATGTTCTATTGTTTGTTCTCCAAAGCCAGTGGGGGAACTTCAACTTGCCCCATTGCCTCCTAGACCATCGTTCTTGGTTTAGTATGAGGTAGCTGTTTGTCTTTGACAATAAACAAGAGATCTAGAGAGATTCATCTCAAATATTATACTAGAGTCATATAGAATTGCCATCAATAGGAGAAAAGGTTAAGAATGGGTTCGGATTGAACTGAAAATCAAATTTGGGTTGAGTCAAGTGTTTTACATCATGGGTTGGGTGTAGGTTACAAAACCTCAAACCTGAAAAAATTAAGTTGAAGTATGGGTTCCATAGTTAGGTAACCTGGTCCAACCTAAAAATCGAAGATATATTATATAATTTATTTAATTTTATAGATATATATTTTATATATTTATATATTCATAATAATTTATGTATATGCATGTGATAAATACATATATAATAACTTGTAAATGTATACGAAACAAAGGTAGAAAAGTATTGTTCATAGTTCATTTTATTTGTATCTTTGTTTTCTTTATTTTGTTAAAAATATTTGAATTAACTTATTACACATGTATTAAATTACTATTCGAGGAGTTCATCTATGTAACATTTTTGTTTTTATTTGGTCATTTAATTTGTTATTTTTTAATATAAATAACGTTATTATCATCTTATTTGGTGTAAGGTGTTAGATAACAATAAAAAAATTAGTTACATATAAAATCTGAAAATTGACCTGACCAATCTAAAGTTTATTGAGTTGGTTCTAGACCTTTGTTGGGTCGAGTCTGAGTGTGGGTTATGGGTTCACATTTAACCCAATTTAACTCGATTCATGTGCATCCTTAGCAAAAGCGACTTCAAATTTATACCAAATCACTCTCAAATCCAAACATACTCATCACAAAAGGGTTAGATGATATCTTTTCAAAAGAAATTAATATATTAAGTCTTATTAGCCATCAATACTTCTTGAAGGAAGTTTTATTTGGTTCAGATCTTGAGACTAAGGGTGTATTTAGTAAAGATTATGTAAGCTCTGATTCTACAAGAATTTGGCGTGACTTATAATCTTAATTAAATAGAATTGATATGACAAATTCTATACAAATTTATATAAAATCAATAATTCAGGTTCCATCTTGTTGGGATTATGGGACTTCAAATTGTTCCATAATATTGACAATGACCATCATCTCAACTAAATGAGTTTTTGGTATCGGTAAGTAGCATTAATTTAAAATCCCAAGGAAAAGGAACCAAGGGAATCAATCGTCCAAAGTATCACAGAACATTATACAGAACTAAAAAAAAGACGGGATGGCAATGTTTTTGCTTAATAGATACATGCCGCCCAGCTTTGCTGGAAATTCAAGGTTTAAAGGAAGTCTACTGTCCCATATCAGAGGCAGGGGCAGGGGCAGACTCTTGCATGTCTGCGACAGAAGTAGGGTGAGGAGCCTCCAAAGAACCCCTAGAAGTGGCAAGGTTAGAGGCTTGGTTCGCAGACCATGCAGGGTTCATTGAAGATAATGAGTTTAGCAATGCATCCTTTTCAAACCCTGAAGCAAGATTATCTAACCATTGAGTCATTAGTCCAATGACATCCAATATAATAAGAAAATAAGGTTTAAAAGAGCCTCGAAAAATTCTGCAATTTCTTTCTTTTCAAGTCAACCAGAGGATAACTTGAAGTAAAACATACCAACCACGGTTATTTAAAGAAAATCTAAGAGCAGGTTTATAAACAAACAAGTCATGCATGCTATAGTAATCAGGGTATAAATACGAAGGAACAAAAAAGTACCATATCTGGCAAATATAATTATAATTCAGGAACAAATGAGTATTAGATTCAATGTGGGAGTCACAAAAAATACAGTTTTGAGGACCAGTTCAACCTCTTTTCGCCAAGTTTTCTTTAGTCAGGTTCTTGTTATGAAGTACCAACCAAGAGAGGAGTTTGACTTTCAACGGAGCCCAGCTCTGCTAGATATGCTCAGAATATGTGAATCTAAGTCCACCATCGTTTAATACATTGTAGCAGGACTTAACAGTAAAAATAGAAGTGGTGGAAGGCGTCTAGGAGAGGATGTCCTCCTCCTCCCCCAAATGGGTGGAGTGGATGATAGACACCAGAGAATCAAATTGGGATTGCAGAGTATGACAATCACGCAGTTGAATTCTAGAGTGGTCAATCAACTTGCTAAAATCCTCCCCGAATAACTCCTACATAGTTTTAATGGAAGCTTTTCTCCATTTACTGATAGAGTAGAGTTCAGGGAAAAGATGTTTTAATTTGGTCCCTTTCCACCAATTATGTTCCCAAAACAACATATCTTCCCCATTCCGCATATGATATATAGAAAAACAACTAAGAATATTAAAACAGCTTTTAAGACTGAACCACAGAGGGGAGCAATAGTTTGTGGAAGTGTTTAATAGAGCACCAGGCCATAGAGTGTTGAGGTATCTAGCTTTAACTAATTCTTTCCATTTCACATGACAATTTCCTGAGAGTAATTGTCATAAAAGCTTAGTTTTGAGTGCTAAGTTAAAATTTCTGAGGTTGATTATCCTCCAACCTTTATGCTACTTAGGTCTACAAAGAGAAGCCCACTTGACTAAATGTACTCTCTTTAGGGAAGTAGGGTCAGAATTCCATAGAAAGGTACTTTTAATCCTGTCTATATCCTTCTCTACCTGTCTAGGCATGTGTAGAACTGACAAGAAATACGTGGGAATGGCTGATAAAACTGAATTAATCAACGTCAGCCTTCTACCAAGGGAAAGAAAATGTGCTTTCCAGTGAGACAATTTTGAAGATATCTTCTCAATAACTGGAGTCCAATCTTTTCGTATGGCTTTCCTATAATATAGAGGCATACCTAGATATGTAATAGGTAACTCAACTGACTTGCATCCTAGGGACTTGCATGCATTGTCAATAGAGTCTTGGCCAACCCCTATCCCAGTGAGGGATGACTTAAGGAAGTTGATTTTTAGGCCAGAACATGATTGGAAGTAGCAAAGAATACGTTTAATATTGACAATATTCTCTAGGCCTTCAGCTACAAACAGAATTGTATCATCAGCATATTGAATATTTAACACATGGGGTCCTCCATGAGGGAATTGAATGCCCACTATAAGATTATGATTCAGCGCTAACTTTAACATTCGATTTAGGACATGTGTAACTATGATAAAGAGCAAGGGGGAGAGAGGATCCTCCTGTTTAAGTCCTTTTGCTGTCCCAAAGAAACCATGAGATGACCTATTAAGTAATATGGAGAATTTAGCGGAATAAATACACATCTTGATCCAGGAGATCCATTTCCCCCCAAAACCTAACCCCTGCAGGGAATCTAATAAGAATTCCCAATTGACATTGTCAAATGCCTTTTCAAAATCCAGCTTGAGAATGTAACCAGGTACTTTTAAGGATCTCATCATATGGAGGGTTTCTTGGGCTACAAGGAAACAATCCCCAATTGAGCGCCCAGCAAGGAATGCACACTGAGAATTGTCAATTACCTGGTTAAGAATAGGAGAGAGCCTAGAGGCCAGGGTTTTGGTAAGTATCTTATAAATACTATTCACAAACTGATAGGTCTAAAATCTGTAATCAGACTAGCTCCGGACTGTTTGGGAATCAAGACAATAAATGTTTGATTGAAGGGGGAAAGAGTATCAGGATCACTTGATGCAAAGAAATGATGAAAGATGTTTATTATGTCTTGCTTTATAAGATCTCAGAACTGTTGGAAGGAAAACATTGGGAACCCATCAGGTCCTGGACTTTTGTCACCTGGTAGTTTGGTAAGATTTACCATAATCTCTGCTTCCGAAAATGGAACTTCTAGGGAATCAGGGTTAGGAATCTTAATGGGAGCCAAGCGATTGCAATTGAGAGAGATTCTGGGGCAAATGTGGGTATTAAATTGATTATAGAAATGAGTCTCTATTTCCTCCCTTATTGTCAAGGGGGAAGTAAGCTGAATGGAGTTGACGGTAAGCGAGAGAATGCTATTGATCTGTCTATGAGAATTAACTATACTATGAAAGTAGGAAGAGTTGGAATCACCTTCTTTCAACCATTGAATTCTAGATTTCTGTCTCCAGAATATCTCCTGTTCTTTTAGAAGTTCAAAATGCTCTACTATCAATGCTTGCTTTTCTGCCCAGATCTCACCATTGAGAACAGAGTGCTCAGATAAGTTATCGATATACTGTATACGTGTTTCAATGTAACTTAATCTCTGGCCTCTGGCCAATCTAATTGAGCCAACCCAGCTTTTTAAACATTGCTTTAGATGTTTCAACCTATAGGTGAATCCAGCCAATGGGTTAGGGCCTAGGGGTGTGAAAGAGAGCTCTAGATTCCAGCCAACAATCCTGAATGAATGACTTACATCCATCAATTAGAAGTCAAGATCTGTAGAAACGAAAAGGAGTGGGACCCCAATTCTGTCTAACAGTGTCTAAAACAATTGGGACATGGTCAGAAATCACTCTGACATTCCCAGAACAGAATGAATTAGGGGATTTAGAAGACCAAGGGGATGATGTAAGAAAACGGTCAAGCTTAACCATTGTGGGGTCTGTTTGGTAATTGGTCCAAGTGTAGGAACAGTTGATGGGGGAAAGGTCCATCAATTGATTACCATTAATGAAATCATTAAAAGTAGACATGTGCCCAGAGATCCTTGGGCAAGAAGAATGTTCATGGGAAAATCTTATTAAGTTAAAATCTCCACCAAGGACCCAATTTTCATTCAACACTTGACTGAGGCCATACAATTCCTCAATGAAGTCAGACTTAAGCCGTGTTTCACAAGGGCCATAGACCCCTGTGAGCCACCAATCAAAATTATCTTCATAAGTGAGAAAGTGTAAAGACAGGCTAAAGATGCCCGTCAGGTGAGCCTTAAGATCGAATAGCTAGCCATCCCACCCAATCAAAATGCCTCCAGAGGCACCAGTGGAAGCAAGAAAGGACCACGAGGTGATTTTCCTACCCCCTAAGGATCTAAGGGAGGCCTGGGTGTAGGACTCCTTCTTAGTTTCAGTGATGATTAGAATATCACATTTTTGTGATCTAACAAGATTGCGTATAGCACGAGATTTGGCACTTGACCCTAATCCCCTGATATTCCAGGCTGCAATAATCATGGATTATTGATGGAGGACCGAGAGGGATAATCCCTCTCATGAGAGTTTGGGAGATCCCTCAGGAAAACGAGAAGTTTCTCCTGATCAAGCCTGACTTGTTTAAAGAAATTTTGTACATCTTCGTTAGTCCTAAGGGTGATACCAATATTACCACAAAAATCTTGGAAATGCTGATAAGAATCCCAAATCAAGGGGTCTAAATCCTTATTATGCATAATGTCAAAATTTGAGCCACAAGAAGTAGATCTAGAGTCACAGGAAGTAGATACTGTAGGAGTCACACAGTTACCTAGGGCGTGCACCGGAGTGTCGGGATGGGAGGAAGGCAACTTAGACGTATTGCTTTCCAAATCTTCCCTCTCTATGCAGTCATATAAAGTCAATATTTTCTTGAACTTACCCATGGAGATGTTCCTTGTTTGAATCTCAGCTTGGACGAAACTTGAGGCGTCCAAGATGGCTGGAGAGTCGGTCCCCTGAGAATTAACAGTACCATAGGAAAGGGAGGGAGAAGCTTTGAGCCATCCTTCAGAAGCTGGGGGGTGGGAAGAAGTCCAGCAGAGTCATGGGAGGGGGCACTAAGTTGCGGGAGTGAGGCAGACCTAGTCCAAACGTTTTTCCCCGTCCTAGAGGTTTTCCCAGTCCTAGCCCCACGCCATCCCTTAGTGTTTTTGAATGACTTTCTGTTAGGGGGAGGGGCTCTCTGGACAGGACCAGAAGAGGGTCGAGAAGGCCAGGTAACAGGGGAAGGTTGAAGGGAAGGGGAGGGTCCACAAATGTCCCAACTAGGTCTGAACTTAATGGGGTACACAATACGGCCAAAAGCATATAATCGAGTATCAGGCAGGTCTTTCCCATGGTGAATCATAATCCGACAACGAGCGAAGCTTTGTTGTTTGGCTCGATCTATAGTCAAGTCAACTTTAAAAAGGTCGGTGAACTCAGCAATCATGAACTTGAATATATCCACATTCCATAGGTGGTGGGGAATACCTTCTAATCAAACCAAGACACTCTTCTCTCTCAGGGTGAATACCGCATTTGATTGAGGAATCCAATGAGTAAAGGAAGCAGATAGAGACTGCAGAGAGGAACCATACAGATTAAGAGTGTCGTTTTTAATCTTAGGGGAAGGAAACTTAAGAAGGAACTTTCCTGGGGCTGAGTCCTTGACTTCCACCCCAGATGCCAGTGGCCAGTTGGAGGCTATGTGGTGTTCCAGAAGCTCCTTAGTTAGCTGTGTAAAGTGGGCAGAGATTAGAGCACAGCAGAGGAGAGAGAGAGAGAAGTAGATCGCAGGTGGCTTCCGTTGGGGGGATAATGGTAGGGTTATGAGGGGAGAGACCCGCCATGTTGGGGACAGGAGAAGCAGATTGCTTTACTTCCTGAAAAAATTTACAGATCGCCACAGAATGAGAAGGAGAGAGGCAACGAAAATAGAGTCCAAAGTATCTACAGTTGTTCTTGTTGTGACCGAGAAGGCCACAACTAAAACAACGACCGGAGGCACGACAGAAAGTTACCAAAGGAGGGCTAGGCTTTCGACGATTCACCGTGGTCCACTCAGTCGAAGCAGCCAAAGGTTGAGAAGCTTCGCTCCACTGAACAACGATGCAGTCAGATGGAATAGGGGATGCAAGAGGAGCGAATCGCGAGCCAACTAAGAGTGGGGGAGTAGGTGAATCAGGGATATCAGAGCAAATCCTTGTGTCAGAAGAGCGTAATAATATTTTCACAGAAATTTCACTGTAGTGGGATGTTGTGGGAGGTGGGAAGTCTGCGCACGGAATCGACTGGCAGTAAGCGTGAGACGTGATTGGGCGGCGACATAAATGCCGGGTGTCAAAAGATCGCCCAAAAGCCCTAGAGTGCAGGGGGTAAATCTGTTGTATCATAGGATACGAGAGAAGCGTTAAGGGGTGCCGAATCGGCCTCGGAATTAATGCTAACAGGCACGTAATACGGATCCATAATGACGCTCCCCGAAAGAGGAAAGGAACACGTAACTAAGTTAATCTGGGGTTTAGGATAATCCTGTGAGATTATCGGAATTTGAAAAGCGAAGTAATTCCACACAGAGCTCGAGACAGACTCTGCGGCGACAGAGGGGCTAACAGAGTCTCGGGAGGTCCGCAGACCAGACGTCTCCATCAAGGAGGCGTGGGGAAAGGTTTTCCGACGATCGCCCACCGGAGGAAACCCACCGACCGATAATACAGAGGAAACCGTGGGGTCAGAAGGAGAGGAGAAGAGCTGAAGGTAAGAGGTAGTTTTTGCCTAGACCAGAGATCGATCCAAGGGAGCAGTTACTGCCAGGGAGAAGGCCTTATCAGAAGCACGGTCACCAAAAAACTAAGTTGAGGCAAGTACCTCAAGCGGGGGTAACTCTACAGAACGATCGGAGCTAGGGTTCTCGTAAAGAGTGACGGAGAACGAGAGGCTTCTCCAGTCGGACAAAAAGGAGGCCAGATCTAAGCTCAGATGGCAACGAGCCAAACAGATTAACTAGCTAAAAGATAGAACTTTAATATGCATAAAACAATCCACAGACATAGCAATATTAAGAGCATAATGGATGAATGACGAAGAACTATCGTAAACCAGCACCTTCATCGAACCAAAAGAACAGAGAAAGTGGTCAGATCCGCCCAAAGGAGACAGATCCCGATTGGAATGCCGGATCTGAGGGCAAGGCCTCCACAGAAGGGGGCAATCTACCGACGAGGGAAGATTTCCCTCGCGGACAGAGGCAAGGGGGAAGGGGAACACCCCAGCGCTACTTACCTGCGAGGAAGGGGTTGCTGTCGGGGAGAAGCCAATGCCCTCAGAAGAGGGGCGCATCCTCGACCTGCGATACTTTTTACGGATCGGAGCTGCGCGAGGGACGTCCTCCTCCTCTAGGAGCCTCGCCTTGAAGGCTTCCCAGTCGAAGGAGGTGGCAGGGCGGAGAAGAGCACAAGAGCGACGACTAGGGTTTCTCGAACGCATGGCAGAGAACCCCTTCTTTTCCCAAAATTGCTTCTCAACTAAATGAGTTGACAATGATTGATTATACATATCATTGGGGACTATTGATTTCAAAATAAAATTATTAGCACAATTGACGAGATGGTGTAAATTTAGTAGAATTTAACTTATTATGTAGGTGGATCTACCTTTTTACCCTTAAGACAATAAAAATTTATGAAATTTATCTAATGAAAATTACCATGAATGCCATCATTTTATCTAAATAAAATTATCGTAAATTTATGTTAAAAGAAGAACATGACTTATAGGATAAAATAAGATTTAACCAAAAATTAGTTTCATGTGTTTTCTTTCATGGCTATAGATCAATCATAGCATTTTTAGGTAGATGTTTGTAGGAGTGTTTTCATCTTTTTTGTTGTGTACAATATTATTCAAAAATTTTACCAAACAAGATTTTTAGTATGCATAGAAACCAATGTCCATAATCAACCATTCATTTACACCTTGGATTTTACACCTACAATGAAGATTCTTTAAAATTTTTCACTCCCATGACTTTTACCAAAAGAGACCTTTGATTCATGTGTTATTTCAACTAATGAAACAATCGAATACAAACTCGACTATGAAATAATCTATTTGATCTTATGATGAAATGTAATTTTTAAGTGTCATTTTCTTATTACATTTACCTGAAATATAGTAACATATTACAGAATTACTATTATATACTTTATATTAAAACAACAAATTCAAAATCTAAATTTCCTATTAATCAACCAAATAAGATTTTTTATAGATGTGATATATTACAAGAAAAATCAAAAATTGGAACTTTCTCAAATTTGTGTCAGAATATTGATTCTAGTTAATTTTGAATATCCTAAATTTTAACCAAACACATCCTTAAATTCTAACAAGAATCATTTATAAGGAGAATCTAAATCAAATAAGAGTATAAAAGCCAATACAACTTATGTTATACAAATTTAACAAAGTAAACTACTAATCAAAAGCTAGATTAGAAAAAGGGATTCTGATAAGAAGCTGGATTGTGTGTAAAAAGGTTTGTCGTAATCTGAACCATATACGATGGCATCTACGTCGATCACCTTTTCACGTCATTGCATTACAGCACTGATACGTTCGTTCAGACATCAAAGAAAAACCGACGGCCTAACATGATTCCACCAACTCAAACCAACGGCTCAGATCCGTCGACACTCCCAGAATTCAAACACTATATAATGTCCACAAAGGGCCAATCAATTTCCCTTCGTCCCACGGTTCTCCTCGTCTGTCTCACGGTAGAGAAAGAACACCGAAGTCTCATCCCCCTGCCATGGATCCATCCAATCTCACCTCCCTCCCAGAGGACGAGGAGCCGGAGAAGACGACGTCGGCCTTCTCGTCCGTCCCCGCCCGCCCTTCCGTCCAGTAAGCTCTCGTAGTCTTCGATCTCATGTTGTCTTCGTATTTTCGTGTTCGCGTTTCGATCGGAGCAGTTAGATGAGAAAAAGTAGCATTGAATCGGATCCAGAGTAGTCGTATAATTTGAATTCCAAAATGGCGGTGTACTTGTTCTAAAGATCTTCTTCGAAATGGAATTTGTAGTGTTGAGCATGATCACAGGTCGATATCATTGGTTTCCTAAGTTTAAGATAGGGATAGAACATGTGGTTATTGATCTGATGTTGTTTTGGTGTTTTTGATATGTATTCAGAAGTTAAGTCAGATTAAAGTAAAGATGAGATACATTTCTCACTTGAAAGTGAGTTACTGAAGTGTGAAAGAGCTGCTCATTGAAATCAGGGCTTCAGTTTTATGCCTGGTGATTTCTACGGGAAGTTGTCATGGTATCCACTTAATAACATGATGTGTTGCACGTATTCAAATATAACTGTGCTAAGCTGGGCTTAAAATGTACGTGATTATAGAAATCATTGATTGGTTAATTTGTTTTACCTGAGGGCAGAATCATACAAGCGACTTTCGTAGTTATAGATGGTTAGGCACAGAGTACACTGTCGTTTCAATGGCAGTTTTGATTTTTGTTCCGATATCTAGTGCCATTGGATGGTCACGTACTCATGTGTAGCAGTGGGACAGAAACAGTGTAATAATTAATAAGAGTACAATTTTTTTAAAAAATGGTCTAGATTACCATACGGCATCTGTCACTCTGTGTATTTTGAAATTCCAATAGATTTTTGCCCCTTAGAAAGCTTGGATTTCGTTAATTTGAATCCATGATTAAGGTATTAATCTCATGAACATTCTTCTATCTTCCGAACAAAAGTATGGGCAAGGTAGAAAGGAACATGTCCCATTTGTCATTCCTTGTTAATAGCCCGACTTGTGTTGTTTAGAAGCAATACTATCTACAAATACAATGTACAGCTGGTCATATCCTTTTTTGCTCTTTGCAGTTTAACTAATGACAAGTAGATACTTGACAGACATGTGAAGAGATTTTCCGCTTTCATGCTATGTATTTCATTGCCTTAAATTTAGTTTAGGTAAAACTGTCGGAGTTATGAATACATCCCACCTAGTGTACTTCATAAGAAGCCACTTCACAAATTTTATTCGCAACAGCACTTACCAAGTTTCATATTGTACCTTTAACCTGAACTATGCTACTTAATTGTTTGTGCAGGACTTCACTTCAAAAATATGTGCCTGTCGATTGGCATAATTATTTTGACAAAGAAGAGCATATAAACATTCCTGGGACAAATGATGTAGGCACTTTCTTATTTAAATTGATCACAAGAAAGCGTATAATATCTTTACATCTGCTTATTTGAGTAGGTTTTTCATGTATACATGGCTGGATCTGAAGGACCAGTTGTATTCTGCCTACATGGAGGTGGTTATACAGGGTATGTTTATACTTTTAGTAGAACCATATTTTCAGTAAGATATCTATGTTGTAGCTGACAATTATTGAATCAAAGTTGCCCCCTCCTTTTCTTTTGTATCCATTTTCAGTAAAAGAATTTCACTGATTGCTCAAGAGATAATTATTGAATAAAAGTTTTGGACGTCCTTTTATGTGAATGTGTTTGTAAAATTACTTTGAGATCTTTTATTGTGAAGTTTATCCAAGAAAAATATCAATGGCCTACTAATAAAGTTTGTGAATCCAAAAATTTCACTTTAATGCAGATTCATGTAGACTGTAATACATTATCAGTTTGCTAATAACATTTGACTTTAGTCCAGTAGCCCCTATATCTTGATCGTTGCTCATAATGTTGTTTATAGATCCCATTCTTCATATATATATCCTTGGAGTATGTACTTCTAGCTTCAAGTATGCATTCCATGTGGTTTGCCTTCACTTAAATGAGCTGTAGCTTTACTCCATCAAACGGAATAAACTCAGCTTTGTAAAATTTTGTTTTCCCATTATTTTGTTATTTTTTGCAGATACTTTTAGAATTCTACATGATATGCCTATTTTTATTACTGAATACCATCCATGATGCTTCTTCCTTCCCTCCATGGCTCTGTTTAACTTGCATGGTTTGTTGTCAGAAGTGCTGTCCCAGAGTTCAGTTCACGTGTTCTGTTCTGCTGCTCTTTTCATTTTTTGGTTGGCTTGTATTGTAATTCTTATCCTCGAATGGTGTCTTTTTTTGGGTAGAAATATTGATTGCATGAACTACTTTTCTACTCTATCACATGTTTGAAATGACACTGTTTGGAGATATTTATCAAATCCAGGTTATCTTTTGCTTTATCTGCAAGTAAAATCAAGGAGCAAGCTCGGGTTGTGGCCATGGATCTGAGAGGTCATGGAAAATCTTCTACAGATAATGATTTGGATTTATCCATAGAGGTGGAGCTGCTTTCTGTTTATTGTTTCCTTGAATTGTCTTGTTTGAAAACAATTTTCTAGTCAGTAAGTAGTTATCTCAATAAATCCGAAATTGAACTGTTTTTGTTTGCAGACTTTATGCAATGATGTTTTGGCTGTTCTGAAGGCAATGTATGGAGACTCTCCACCTGCCATTGTGATGGTTGGACACAGGTTTCCTTCTTTAAGTGTTAGCTAGCCATAGAATTAAAAATCAACACATGCCGGTGATATTTGGCCGACATATGTTGAATTCTGTGTTGGTTGACATGATTTACAAGTGTAAATCGGGACATACCATATGTTGGAGCTAAACTTCTACTTGTGTCAGTGAGTATCGAAGTGTCAGTCGACACTGTATATTTTTTACATTGAGCTTGAACAGTGTGGAGCGATACATCCATTAAAACTACAAACCAAGGTTCTAAACGTTGGTTTTGTATGGAACTTTGATCCAACAAAAATAGAAAATGTGTCGAACTTCGGTGAAAATGTAAGTGAAAACACGATAAATTTACAGAAATTCATGAAAATGATAAAAAACTTTGAATTTTGATTCGAAATTCTAGAATAAGTTAAAGTAAGAAATAATCTATATTTAAAACTACTTAAATTAACTTTCTAAATATGTATGATATAGAAATATGTTATATGGACTTAATACAAATAGCTTGAAGTATAAATAATATGTAAAAATGTTTAATAAATGTTTAAAAATAAAGGTGTAATAAAAGTTATCTCATATATACTTAATACTGAAAGAATATCATGGTTCATCAAAATCTTTATGTTATTCAGTTACGTTGTAGTCACGATGAATTTACCATCAAATTTGAGATTTTCTCCATAACACATAATTGTTCCAAAATTTATGATTATAATATGTTTGGCATTCTATAATTTAATAGTGATAATCTAACATTGATAATCGAATCAGGAACCCTATTGGTGGATATTGTGGAATGAATATTTGTTGAGGCTGTTGAGGAATGTAATCTTGATTTGAAGAACCTTGATAAGGTTGTTGCTCATATTATGTTTGTGGTGGTGTACAGTTGAAGTCGGAGTTAATATCCCATTCACTTTGTTGGTTTGGGACATAGGAAGATGAAATTCTCGTACTTTTACTTTCAAAACTATAATATATTTGTCCATAAGAATGATATCCAAAAGAGCTGTAGTCATAAGAGTCTGTAGGATTATGAATATTTAGAAAATCAAGTGACTCTAATAAACTTCTTCTTGTATGATTACTCCAAGAATCTGAATTTTTTACTATGTTTTCATGAGATTTTCTTTTATAATGATATGGTAAAGGATTAGGTCTTGATAGTTGTTGGACTTTATGATACTCATCTTGTGTAGCATGTGTAAATTCATCTTTTCCTATAAATAGACTAAGTAGTCTTTGATATTCGCTTCGTAGACCTTCAATTCCAGGTTGAGCTGTATATCTACTGTTACCGCCTTTATATTGTCGGGTGGTTATGTAGAATCATTTGTATCACTCTCACTACGTAAATTGGAGTTTCACTACGAGAATGCTATGATAAACTCATAATCTTCAACATCAATGTCCATTTAAATAACAATTCTTAAACTTGGTTTAACTTGTTTTACATCTAGTATTGTTGTCTATTTTTTGTAGTCACTCAAGTACAGGATCTTTATTGTTGTCCTTATTGTATATGTACGTTGAATCAATTGGGTTGAAGTGGTCTTTATCTTTTACCTTTTTAATATATTTCATTTTCGGTCTCATGTTATAATGCATAAACACAAGATCATTTAATCTTTGAGTTCCCAATCTGTTTCTTTTTTTTATATAGATAAGATTAAATGTACTCTATTTTTTTTTGCACTGTGAGACAGTTTGAGATAAAATTTTTATTGTAATTTTTCTTAAATTTGGAGCATTTATTTCAATCAGTATTCACTATTCACTTGAAATATGATATTAGATTATTAATTTATTAGTCATATTATAATGTAATGTTATAAAATAAAATAAATAATATTCAAATCCTTACTTAAAGTCATCGTAGTACCCCATAAATTGCTTGAGATCTCTAAATCCTAACATTTGACTCCTAAAATATTTAATTCCATTCAAGGTTTGCATTTAAATGCTTACATTTGACTCTAATTTCTTTATCACTATTTTCATAGAAGATAGTAAATCAATACAATTCTTAAGTTCATGATCGTATTGAAACTGTGGGTTCAGATAGTATGTTATGTTGACGAAGAAAAGTTATTAAATAATTAATTATAATGTAAACATAATTATGACAAATATGAATCTATTTATCAAATTATTTACCAACTTCATGTAAAGGGTGACTAAACATGTTGGATCATTTTTCTTTGATAATCTTCAAATATTCCTTTGAAGATCTGTATGTTGAATCTTTCGTACCATCTTTTATCAACTTCATTGCCTCATATAAAAAACATATTATCGGTTTCTTATCATCATCTACCAAGCGAAGGACCTTCAAAATCAACTTCATTATGCTTACTACGTTTCAAACTTCCTTCCAAAAAGACTAATTATTAATTATAAAGTTTATTCTCCTATCAGTTGAAGTATCACTCTCATGATATTTATATCATACTTATGAATTAAATATGTATTTTAGTCTATTTATTTTATCAATCATTAATTGGAGAACAATATAATTTGTTACAAATTAAATAACTCCAGGTTGAATTAAGTTATCACTATAATACTCAGGTGACCTTATAAAGGCTAATAGGTAGGAGTGGTTGTAAATGAAGTTTATTACAATCTTTACTTTTCTAACAGTCTTCTCTACTAACTTTATTTTCTTAAAATTCTTAAGTATCAGATCAATACAATGAAGAACACATAATGTCTAATAAATAGGATACTTGGACATGATTTTTTTCACCGATATTTTTGAAATTACTGTGATTGTCAATGACAATCTGACCTACATTTGAAGGTCTTACTTGCTTAATGATTTCCATAAGTTATTTATAAAGGTATCTATGATCTCTAATAATATCAAATGCATCAAATGGATTTTAAAAAAACTATACGGTCATCATAGTATACTATGAAGTTGATGATTTGTTTTTTGGTAGTACTTGTTTAACCATCATATATAATAGTGATTCCATAGGTTGGCTATTGTCGTTTTAAACTATCAATGTAGTTTTTTATCTATTTCTTCTCTGATTTGAGATACTTGTTTATTATATCATAATCAATTGGTGCTTCTACTCTTGTATCTTTCTGGCCACTACATCTAAGTATATGTTGTAGATACGGTCCCTATGTAGTATTCATTGGAATAACGTTGAAAAATATATATTTAGCCACAACTTGACTAACTTTCTCTTTGGTATTTCCAAATATGTTTTTGATAGCGTTGAAAAATATATATTTCTATTCACTGCCACTTCTACTTCGATGGAATCTTTGAATTTGCTCTTTATGTCATTCTTCATTTCTTGATGTCATTATATCTCTCTCATACATGTCTCTCTCATCTTGAGTTTGGCAATATAGAAGATACACCATATCATCATTTGAATCTTGTAGGACAATGGGTTTACACACTCTTTCATCATATAGAATCTTCTTAAATCTTAGTTTTTTTTGTTCCACCACTTTTCTTGGATTTTGTGTCATTTAGTAACTTCTTAACAGCAGTTGGGCATGACTTGTATTTGTTGACATTGTTGTATTCGTCAATAGGGTATTACATCAATCTTGTAATATCTCCACTCATCATTCTCTCTCCACAATATTCGTATCTTGTTTTCTGTTTGTCGTTGTTGACGACATATTTGTGCAACAATTTGATCATAAGATTTAGCAACTCTTTCTTCATTACAATTTCCATTACTTTGAGATCGGTTAGAACTTGACATTGTGAAGACTGAAGCGAAAAATTAAATGAGTTTAATTATATGAAAAAAATACTCATGCATTTAAAATAGGTTTCTTTATTTTTTTTAAATTTCTATGATTTTTACAATTTCTTAGATATTTTATTTAATAATTTGTACATTTAATATTACTTCTGATTTTCTGAAACATTTCAAAAATAATTTCATTTTTTCAACTTCTTATTATTTTCCTCATTTTTAACGTATTTACGAAATATTTGAATTCTTTTTAAAGTTTTCAATATCTTCCTTTTTTTTTTAATTATTTACCAAAATATTTTGATTTTTTTTAAGTTATAAATATTTTACTGATTTTTTATTTACTGATTTTTAATTATTTTATAGAATTTTTAGGTTAGATTTTACTTTTATTAGGTTCTAAGTATTTTTAGAACATGACAAAATAAAAATTTATATACAAAAACCTAAGTTTGATGCATTTTTATGTTAAATCTATGTAATATATCTAAGATCTACATTAAAACAAAAAATCTAAGTATTAATACCTAAGATTTAAGTGTAATATGTCACTTTACATCAAAATAAAGGCAAAATATAGAGATCTAAGTATATTACCAAGGAGGAGAAACCTAATAGTCGGCCTTCGAAAAGGGAGAGGAGGAAAAAGCTTGAGAAAATCTTGAAGCTTGAGAAATTTCAGCAAGAGGAGGAGGAGGAGGAGGAGAAATGCAGTTAGAATGAGAAATGCAGCTCAAAAGGAGGAAAAAGTAGCCTAACCCAAAATTTCGCTTGTGTTGGTACCAAAACTTAACATGTTGGACGACACGTGTTTCTCACGTTATAAGAAATCGAACGACATGCTCAACCTGACACCGACATCACCATTGAAATCCCGTACATCTTGATTTTGCCCTTAGTGTGTGTCCCCAAGTTGCGAGACCGACACGTGTTGGCAAAATTGCATCGACATGTGTCGATGTTATGAATCTTGCATTTGATTATAAGTATTTTAGAACATCTATCTGTAATATAATGATACGAGCTCCATCTAGAATATATCGATGTTTATGCTTTATTATACTATTTTACTGAGATATAGGAAGACATAGTGTAGTGAATAATACCCCAAAACACAATAATTTTGAAGACCAGATAGAACAAATTGTAAAGCATTATTAGTACGAAGAACTTTAAACTTCGGGAGTAATAGAAAATTGGTTTATTATTTCTACAAAATACTTTTTGACTACATAACGCACACTGACTTTATCTCTCAACAGACATCTATGAGACATGAGAAAAATCATCAATAAATATAATGTAGTATCTATGACCTAACACAAATGAAGTCTTAGCATGACTCCACCCATCATAATGCACTAAATAAATTGGACTTTGACTACTAACAAGGCGTAAACGACGATATGTAGCACGGTAATGCTTACTTAATCGACATGAGTCACACTCAAATGAAAAGACAGAAATCCACAAAAGCGCATATTTAAGTTTCCAATGAGACGGATGGCCTAATTGAAAATGCCATAAAAATGACAATTGCACTGTGAAAGTATGTAATACTAGTCCCCAAAGTAGCTTATCCTTAACCAATAGGTATACTCCATGTCTTCGTTCATGTCCTAAATCAATCCTTTTGTCTGTCTGCAAATTTTAAAATGTACAATGGAAGGGGAAGAAAGTTACATAATAAAGTAATTGCTTGGTTATAACATTAATAGATAATAGGGTAACTGGAAAGTATGGTACATAGGGAATTTTGTCTAATGTTATTTGGCCATCGACTATGGAAATAGATTGTATATTAGTTAACTGGGACAAACAATAATGCGTAAAGAGGTCTTGTATACATGACATATGTAAGGAGGTTTCTAAGTTGATGATCCAAAAACTGTTCTTAGAGGCTAATAAGGTAGTACTACTTAAGGTAAAGGTAGTGGCATGTAATGCCGTAGTAGAGGATTAACACTTTCGAAACTAAAGATACTTTGCATACTTATCCTAAGGTATGGACACTATTGGAGTGGCAGATGATGATAATGTTGGAGGATTAGACGATGTAGTTGTAGTCTGATTCTCTGTAGTGATCTGAGTTTACTTTAATCAACAAAACTTGTCCTAACATCAATCACATCTGTGGTTAGCTTGACCACAATGCTCACAACAAGGTCGCTTCCCTCCATCAGCACAACACCTTCCTTAGCTATACTATGATCACAATCACAAGTAGTAGCCATAACTGATCGATCTAAAACTAGAGTTGATGTGGTAGTAGCAATCCGTAGAACTTGAAGAAGGTAGTCTGTAGATCTGGAATTGTATTTACATCGAGGATTTGTCCATAGATATGAGAAGAAAGCTCAGGCAGATTAGATAAGTAGGCAGCCACAACTAGCTCATCTCTATATTGTCTTTTCTTATTGACATTAACAACCAATGACTGATAGACATCGATTTCATCTAATACTCCTCTAAGAATGGTGTATTGATCCTGAATAGAACTATCTCCTTGATGGAGGGTAAAATTCTGCTCATAAATCTCTAAAACTCTAGATATATTCTTCTGATGTTTCCTAAAGCTTCTTAGTAGGGCAAAGTAATATCACACTATGAGCAATACTAGGTTCTATGTTATTTACCAACCATAAAACTATGACACTGTCATCTGCATACTAGTCATCATAGGTGGTTTGTTTCATATTAGGAGGTAGATGTGTAAGGTGTCAGATCTTCTTGTGGGTTGCTATAAAGGTCTCAAAACTTTGTGACTATAAGTAATTTTTGCCGTTTAATTTTTCAAAGGTTTCATTAATATTTTTTACAATTGACTCACACGATGTCATGTTTCCAATCTCATAATAGTTTGATTTTCAAATAAAGAACAAGGATAATCGACACTAATCGGAACACAAACCACCTAAAGAACACACTCTCAATGATTTTTAGGGGCACACACAAAAGTGGACAACATGTGTCCATGCACAATCACTGTAGAAGGCCTCCCCCTCCTTAGTCGGCAATGAAAAAAGAGAGGAACAAGTCTTCCATAGGGACGAGGAAGGCTTTAGGTGGTTGCAGGCAGATGAAGTTTGTAGCTTCCACATGTACAAGGGGAGGAAGGAAGCCAACGGTTGTAGGAAAGGGAAGGGTTGGACGGCATTACAGGAGTACCCAATGATGCTATAGGAAGGAGGCTCCTGATGAAGTTGATCTGAGTGGTTTAAGATGTAGATTATCATTTACTTTAGTTTATCTTAGAATTTCAAATTAAAATTTAAAGTTTTTTTACCACTTCTACGGATTTCCGTAAATTTACTACATTTTCACCGTCATTTCCACTGATGTTTGACATATTTCTTATTTTTGACGGAAGTTTGACATAAAATCGAAGTTTAATTCTATGTAACTAGCTTGTTTAATCATTATTGATGCTAAAGATGCTGCATAATGACCGACAATATTGTTGTATTGATGTATTCAATAGAGGTAGAGCTTAGAATATTTTTCTATTCATTACATGTCAAGTCAAGCTTGCCCCCAACAAAAATATTTGCTCAAATCCTTGCTTAAATCATAACGATCATCTACCACCTGACATTTGCAAGCTACATTTTTTACAGTAGTCTTCTTACAACCGGTTTTTGCTGGATACAGTAAAATTTGCCTACAGAATGAAGATTTCCTACATCTTTTATCATGTTACTTTGCAGAGTCTTTGATTCTTGTTTCCGTCATAAATTATTAATTTTTATGTGGTTTTACAAGGTCTTTTTCTTGAGAGTAGATTTCCAGTCCTAGTCTCAGTTTTCTCTACAATGGTGCTTTCTTTTGACCTTTCTCTGAATTTCACCTTTTTTTTATTATAATTTGCAGTATGGGTGGTTCTGTTGCGATACATGTTGTTTCAAAGAAGGCCATCTCAAGCATGGCTGGTCTAATTGTTGTTGATGTTGTAGAGGTCCGTTTGCAGTTTATCAACACATGAAAATCAATTAAATTCATTGCTGGTGCTAATGTTTGTTTCTCTACTCTGACATGCAGGGCACTGCTATGGCATCCCTAATTCATATGCAGAAAATCCTGTCTGGCAGAATGCAATACTTCCACACTGTTGAGAAAGCAGTACGTGACATGTCTTTGATTTTTTTCCCGTAATTAGTGACTTTTAGCACTTCTTCTGCATATTCCTAGACCATGAACTATTACAGCAAATGGTGCATGCATTCCAAGTTTGAGTGCAATAGTTTGAATTTAACTCAGGTTGCACTTTCTCCTTTTTAAGATTAGTCTCTCAAAACTGGCCTTTAAAATTTTGAATTATCTGGGCTTCAAACCACTGACACATGTAAGATTCAGGTATCTAGTGATTTTGCAGTTTTTATTTCTCAAACCAGGTTACTATGGGAGCCTCAGATCTTTCCTTTCTCTCTTAATGTAGGTTGAAGAGACCTGTAATATCTAGGCAAAATTTGTAGATAGTATCCATGGTCTTTAAAACTCGAACAAATTGTAGATGATTTCTTTTTTCAAAGAATTAAAAGAGAATTTTCAAGCATTTATGGTATGTATATAGTCTATTTGATAGTTCTTGAAAGATTATTCTTGTCCTGTATTGATATTGTGTGCTACTGTTCTGTAAGATCCGTCTTGGTCTTAAATGTCTGGGTGCTGCTTGCACAACTATCCTTTGTTGTGTTGGTATTTGCAAACATTGAGATTTTATAACAACGCCATTCTAGTTTTTTGTGTATGTATTATTTTTGTTTTATCTTAGAGTTGTTAATACAAATAACAGAAACTTTGTTATAGCCATTTCTGTACAATCACTAACAATTTGTTCATGCAAAATTTACCTGTTGCACTTTACTAGATCTGGACTGGACTGCCTTGTGGGAACTAGTCGAAGTCGTACCTTTTGGCAGACAATCAGCTAGTCATGCATGCATGTTTAAGAGAACTGAATAGTTAGAAAGGATACCATCGCTACTAACACAAGTTTTTTTAATGTTGATTATCATTTTCTTCTTGACCTCTGTGTTAGCCTTAAGTCATGCCTTAGTTCTTGATATTTTCTAATATTATGCACCACATTAAGTCATACGTATTAAGATCATGTTGGTTTCAATCGTCATTTAAGCATGTTACAGTAATATAATCAAAGTTTGAAAAGGTTTTACATTGTAATGCAACACAAACATGATATTTAGGTTGAATGGAGTGTCAAGGGAGGCTCTTTACGGAATATTGAATCTGCTTGTGTATCAGTTCCATCAACGTTAAAATATAATGATTCAAAGAAGTGGTAAGCATATTTTTGGTTAGGAATAAAATATTAACATCCTTATCTTGGGCAAGGCTGCTCTTGCTTCTATCTTTTCTTTAGTCAATGTGTTTCATCTTAACTAAATGTTGATGTTATCTTGCAGTTACACTTACCGCACTCCTCTTGAAGAGACAGAGAAGTACTGGAAAGGCTGGTAATTATTATGTTTGCACTTTCACTCTTTCAGTTATTAAATCCTAATCACCAACACCTAATGACAAACAACGTAAAATATAATAGATACAAATGTACATAGAAATCTGAAATAGGGGATGATAATCTTTTCCTGTAGACAATGGATCTATTGCTTGCCCAGCTTGTTGACTTTAAAGTTTAAAAAAGAAGACAAAAAAAGCTGGTTTGGCCTAGCAATGGGGAACTCCATCTATCTATTGCTTATATTGTAACATATGTAAGTGGTAACTAGTAACAGTCCAATGGGTTTTGCACATCATTGTGAACGGGCTTTTGTTATACATCCTGATAAAGAAAACTATATGCTGGCAGGCATCTGTCTTCCTCTATATTAGATTCTCTGTCAGACGTGCATTTCTTCTCTTTTTTACGTCTATTATTGTAATTTTGATTGAAGTTTATGAGGACAAGGAGCTGCATGACTTCATATTGTCTTGATCTTCTTTCATACAGGTATCAAGGGCTTTCTGAAAAGTTCCTGTCATGTCCTGTACAAAAGCTTCTACTATTGGCTGGGACTGACAGATTGGATAGGTCAGTATTGTTTATTTATGTTGTTCAATATTTTGGTTATTGTGCTCGAGACTCTTTTTGGGGAGTTTCAAAGGTTGATTCATATTACGTTGTTTTCATCAAATTATGTTCTGCATGCTCACTAATTATCCATCACAGCTTTCTCTACCTTCATGTAACATGCTGCCTTTATTGGGATTTATTTTCTGTTTTGCTTTGGGTTGGTCAGATTTTGAAAGGGTCCTCAAGGAAACATATCCAAGGGGCAGCGGTCCATGATTACAAATTATGGACGAATACTTATCATTACCAACTTAGCATGTGTTTGTACGGAAAAGAACAAAATCCCCTATCAATCTTGCTGCATGCTAAGTCAGACAAAATAGGGGAATATTAGTGTCAAGGAGTAAGGTATTCCTTTGGCCAGCCTATATTATCACATAAAGAACTTTTAATTTCTTACTTCAATTAATTTAGGGCGTGATGGTCTTTAGACTCCTTTCTGATACAAAATATTGGGTTCAAAAACTAAAGACCAAAGTGGTGATAACAAATGTAATAATAATAATAATAATATAATATCATATTAATAGAAAGAAGTTGCTTTATTGAATGATGACACTGGTAAGTAAAAGCATCATGTGCAAACTTAAGTTGTTGGCACTTTAACTTTGCCACTGAAAATAAGCTACATAAGACCATAAGGATGGATTCTTGGTTCTGTTACTTTACCATAGCATATAGCACATGCTATGGTTTTTTCCGAAGAATAATCAACTCATATGAGGTGGAGGAGGCCATGACGAAAAAGAAATTAGGAAAAGGCAAAAAGCTATTGGAAGTGATGGAATTCCTGTTGAAGCTTGGAAATATATGGGGAAGCTAGGACTAGGATTCTTTGCTTAAACCTATTTAATAGAATGTTATCTTAAAATTAAACTATGCCACATGAATGGGGGAAGAGCACTTATGTACATATACATGGGAAAAAATATCCAAAATTGTAATAATTAGTGTGAATCACACTAATGAATCACACAATGAAATTCTAAGGTGAAATTCTGGGAGAGGGTAACTGAACACAAACAAAGTCATCAAACCACAAGAAAATCAGTTCGGGTCAATGCTAGGTTGATTAATAATTAAAGATATTCATCTATTTAGAAAAGTTTAAAGCTAGGAAAATTTAATGGTAAACAGTGTGGCTAGGAATTTAATGTGGTAGGTGTTACAAAGAGAAGTACATATTGGATAAATTGGTGTAACCGTGTAACCAAAGATATGTATGACCAAATGGTGATTATTCTTATTATTATTTGGCTTATTGTGTTTGTGTGGGTTAATGGGTTATTAGATATTCATTTATCCGATAACTTTATAAATATGCAATCACCCCCTCATTGGTGATGATTCCTTTTATTTATTCTCATATGGTACCGGAGTTTAGGGTTTAAGGATCCACCAAGGAAAACACAAACAAAAGGGGAAAGAATTATCGATAGCAGCAGCAAGATAGGAGCTGTCGCCGTCGACTCTAGCAACCATTGGGAACAATAGTTCGAACAGGAGCCGTCGTTGGGCCCTCCAGCAACAATTGTAGGTGCCAACGACGTCTTCCCAGCCCACAACCATCATCACAGTCTTCTTGTAGCATTGTTGGGTCCTCCTGTAACACCGTCCAACCCTATCCTTTCCTTTCCTACAACCATCAACTTCCTTCTTCTCTTTGTACGTATGAAAGCTGCAAACACCATTTACTCGCAACCACCTAAAGCCTTCCTCATCCTTGTGGAAGATTTCTTCCGTTTTTTTTATTGTGTGTTAAGGAAGGGGAGGCCTTCTACGGTGATTGTGCATAGACATATGTTGTCTATGTTTGTGTGTGTCCCTAAAAATCGTTGAGAGTATATTCTTTGAGTGGTTTGTGCTCTGGTTAGTGTCGATTATCCTTATTCGTTTTTTTTAAAATCAGACTGTTGTGAGATTGATAACATGACATCATGTGAGTCACTTGAAAAAAATCTTAGTAGAACCTTTGAGAAATTAAATGGCAAAAATTACTTGTGGTGGTTACAAGGTTTTAAGACCTTTTTGGCAACCCACATGAAGATCTGACACGTTACACATCTACCGCCTAATATGAAACAAGCCACCTATGATGACTAGTATGCAGATGACAATGTCAGTTTCGTAGTTGGTAAATAGCATGAAACTTAGTATTAGTCACAGTGTGATATTACTTCACCCTACTAAGAAGCTTTGGGAAACTTTGAAGTCCACCTATGAGCATGAGAAGAATATATCTAGAGTTTTAAAGATTTATGAGTAGATTTTTATCTTCCATTAAGGAGATAATTCTGTTCAAGATCAATACACCATTCTTAGAGGAATATTAGATGAAATTGATGTTTATCAGCCATTGATTGTCGATGTTAGCAAGATAAGACAATATAGAATGAACTACCTGTGGCTGCCTACTTATCTAATCTGAATCTTGAGCTTTCTTCTCATATTCGTAGACAAATTCTTGGTACAAATACGGTTCCAGATCTACAGACTACCTTCTCTAGGTTCTACGGATTTCTACTACTACATCCGCTCCAATCTTAAATTGGTCAACTATGATTGCTACTCGTGGCTGTGGTCATGATATAGTCAGGAGAGGTGTTGTGTTGATAGAGGAGGATGGCCTTGCTATAAGCGTTGTAGTTGGACCAACCACAGGTTTGATCATTGTTGGGACAAATTTTGTTATTAGAGTAGGCTCCAGTTAGCATAGAGAATCTAACTATAGCTGTATCTTTTGGTCCTCCCATATTATTACCATCGATCACTCCGATAGTGTCCATATCTTAGGATAAGTATGCAAAGTTTCTTCGGTTAGTCTTCTGTCATGTCATCACATGTCCCTACATCTACCTTAGGTATTATTGCCTTATTAGTTTCTAAGGACAGTTTCTAGATCATCGACTCAAGAGCCAAATAATGTTAGATAACTTTAGATAAAATTCTTTATCTGTTACTGGTTGTCCCAGTTTATTGATATTCGATGGCCAAATAACGTTAGATAAAGTTCTTTATGTATCAAACTTCTCAGCTACTTTGTTGCCTATTAGTGTTATAACCAAATTATTATTTTGTTGCGTAACTTTTTTTCTTTTCTATTGTATCTTTTAGGATTTACAAACGGAGAAGAGGATTAATTCGAGACGTAAGTGAGGAGTATGCCTATTGGTTTGGGGTGAACTACTTTAGGGGCTAGCATTACTTGCTTTCATAGTAGAGTCATATTTTTTATGACATTTTCAATTGGGCCATCCGTCTCATTGGAAACTTCAGTCATATCGATTAAGTAAGCATCACCGTACTACCTATCGTCGTCTACGCCTTGCTAGTAGTCAAAGTCGATTTTATTTATTGCATTATGATGTATGGAGTCATACTCAGACTTCATCTATGGCAAGTCATAGATATTACATTATATTTATTGATTATTTTTCTTGTGTTTGATGGATGTATCTGTTGAGAGATAGAGTAAGTGTGCGTTATGTAGTCAAAAAATATTTTGTAGGAATAATAAAGTAGTTTTCTGTTACTCCCAAAGTTTAAAGTTCTTTGTACTAATAATACTTTGAAATTTATTTAATCTGGTTTTCAAAATTATTGTGTTTTTGGGTATTATTCACTACATTATTTGTCTTCCTATATCTCAGTAAAATAGTGTGATATAGCGTAAACATTAATATATTCTAGATGTAACTCGTACCATTATGTTGTAGATGGATATTCCAAAATACTTATAGTCAGATGTATGATTTATAATATCGACACGTGTCGGTGAAATTTTGCCAGCATCCGTCGATCTTGCAACTTGGGGACACGACACTAAGGGAAAAATCAAGGTGTGTGGGATTTCAGTGGTGATGTTGGTGTCAAGTTGAGCATGTCGTCGGATTTTTTATAATGTGAGAAACATGTGTGGTCTTACACATTAATTTTTGTACCGACACAAGTGAAATTTTGCCTGAGGCTGCTTTTTCCTCCTTTTGAGTTGCATTTCTCCTTCTGACCTGCATGTCTCTTCCTGTTGAGCTGCTAAAGTTTCTCAAGCTTCAAGATTTTCTCAAGTTTTTTCCTCCTGTTCCTTTTTGAAGGCTGGCTGTTAGGCTTCTCCTTCTTAGTAATACTTAGAACCTAATAAAAGTAAAATCTAACCTAAAAATTTTATAAAATCATTAAAAATTAGTAAATAAAAAATCAGTAAAATATTTATAACTTAAAAAAATCAGAATATTTTGGTAAATAATTAAAAAAATAAGGAAAATATTGAAAACTTTGAAAAGAATTCAGATTTTTCGTAAATAAGTTAAAAAAATGAGGAAAATAATAAGAAGTTGAAAAAATGAAATTATTTTTGAAATGTTTCAGAAAACAGAATGTAAGTACTGAAGAAAGAGAATGATGAGTGGAGATATTACAAGAATAAAGCAACACCTTGTTGATAGGTATAATGATGTCAGCAGGTGTAAGTCATGTTTAATATCGTTTGTGATCAGATAAAAGAGTTACTAAAGGACACAAAATCTAAGAAAAGTGATTAGGCAAAAAGAGATAAAAGATTTAAGAATCTATTTGATGGGTCCATCATTATACCATGATGATACAGTGTATCCTCTAGATTGTTATACTCAAGATGAGAGAGATCTGTATAAGAGAGTTATAATGGAGTCAAGAAATAAAAAATAGCATAGAAAGGAAATTCAGAGATTCCATTATTCTAATAGTGTCTGGGGAAGTGGTAGTGACAATGACAGTTGTTAAGTTTAATGATTAGTTAAACAAGAAAATAAAATGAAATGAAGAAGAACTGAAATAAAACAAACACGTAAATTTACGTGGTTCACCCAAGAAAGGGCTACGTCCACAGGCACGGCAGATAGGTTTCACTATTCTTCAGAAGAATACAACTCAGACCAAGAGTACAACTCTTGTACAAATTGTAGAAATTTCAATAAGAAATTTCTACTTAGGAGAACAGAAGAAATCAGGATGTTCCCCGTTTTTTACTGCACTATTAAACTCTGACCCTGCCTCCTCCTTATATAGCAGTGGAGGAGGGAGAGAAGGTGCGGATGCATCCACGCGCGGAGCGAACGCGTCGGAAGAGCAGACCCGTGGTTGCGC